>SJYX01001344.1:107173-141716 GCA_006410675.1 Oreotragus oreotragus
GAGGGAGAGGGTGGGATGATTTGGGAGAACGGCATTGTAACATGTATATTATCATGCAAGAAACGAATCACCAGTCTAGGTTCAATGCAGGATACAGGATGCTTGGGGCTGGTACACAGGGACGATCCAGAGAGATGATATGGAGTGGGAGGTGGGAGGGGAGTTCAGGACTGGGAGCTCATGTACACCCGTGGTGGATTCATGTCAATGTATGGCAAAAGCAATACAGTATTGTAAAGCAAAATAAAGTAAAAATAAATTTTAAAAAAAATAATGAAAAAATAAATAAAAATAAAGAGAGTGATACAGATAAAGTTATTTATTAACGAGAAGCTGTCACAGAGGTAGAAAAGAAGCTTATGGTGACCACAGGGGAAAGGGTGGGGGGTAAATTAGGGGATTGGGATTAACATATTCCCACTATGAAATATCAAATAGATAAGCAACAAAGACCTATTGTATAGCACAGAAAACTCTACGGAGTATCCTGTGATAACCTATACGAGGAAAGAATCTAAAAAGAATGAATATGTGTGTATATATATATAACTGACTCGCTTTTCTTCAGACCTGAAACTAACACAACGTTGTAAATCAACTGTTGTTCCATTAAAATTTTTAAAAACTAAAACTCTACTATGAATTGTATAAAAAATCTTGTTTGATTCAGAAGCACTATAACAGATGCTACATGCCTTATCTATGTCTCCCCAGATGGGCAGCAGCCCATAAGTAAGTTCTCAGCAGTCCTTTCTGAATTCATAAGAGTTGCAGGTATTCATGAAACTCCCAATTATATGCTAAACAGTCTTCTTTACACCTTTTAAACGTTTTTTTTTTAAGTTTTTAAAGGCTTTGTTGAGTTTTTTTTATAATATTCTTTCTATTTTATGTTTCTTGGCCACACGGCACATGAGATCTTAGCTCCTCAAGGAATCAAACCCTAACCTCCTGCTTTGGAAGGCAAAGTGTTAATCATTGAGCCACCAGGGAAGTCGCTAAGCAATTTTTTTTTTCTTTTTTTTTTTTTTTGATCAATCTTTATTTTACTGACGTGCAGTGGATTTACCATGTTGGACTTCCCGGCTAACTCAGCTGGTAAAGAATCCGCCTGCAATGCTGGAGACCCCAGTTCGATTCCTGGGTTGGGAAGATCCGCTAGCGAAGGGATAGGCTCCCCACTCCTGTAGTCTTCAGCTTCCCTTGTGGTTCAGCTGGTAAAGAATCCACCTGCAATGCGGGAGACCTGGGTTAGATCCCTGGGTTGGGAAGATCCCCTGGAGAAGGGAAAGGCTACCCACTCCAGTATTCTGGCCTGGAGAATTGTATGGAGCACAGTCCATCAGGTTGCAAAGAGTTGACCACGACTTTCATATATTCTACCAAAGTGTAGTTGATTTACAAGATTGTAGTAATTTCTTCTGTACAGCAAGTGCTTCATTTATACATATACATTCTTTTTAAAATTATTGTTTCACGATCATTTCTCATAGGATATTGGCCAGAGTTCTCTGTATGCACTTTAATTTTTTAAATTTTATTTTTATTTATTTAACACCAAAAACGGTGTGCCTTGAGGTACAGCTGATTAACAATGCTGTGATAGTTTCAGGTAAACAGCAAAGAGACTGAGCCGTTACAAAGAACATGTATCCATCCTCCCCCAAACCCCCCTCTTTTAAATATGTATTTCATTTTGTCTTCAGAAAGAAATGGATCTGAAGCCTGATATCCATTTAGGGGAGTGAGAAAACAGGGTCGACCTCTGTTTTCCTTGTTTCAGAGAAACTGTTGCCAAGTTTCTCTCTGGGCTAGGTTTTCAAATTTCCGCTCACGGGTCCCTGAGGTGGACCTGGGTGTGTTGAACCAGCCTTGGGGGGCTGGAAACGTCGGCACTTCCTAAAGAGCTGGTGGCAATGAGGTTTCTGCTGCTTGTGTGGGAGACGCCAGGGGAGTCGTGCGTTGAACCCAGTTCTTTCAGGCTATGATTCTCTTCTTCTCCTGGAGGCAATCTGAGAGATGCATTAACTTTTTCAGGCCATTAAGGTATTTTATGGCAAATGACTGCACTGGCATCCCATGCGGTCACCCAGGGGCCTCATCCAGTCAATACAGCTTCAAAAATTTCCTCCTCCACAGAAAGCCCCGGGGAGCACTGGAGCGGGCAGCTTGCATTTTCTCTGCTGTCCCTTTAGTCGTGCCCGACTCTTTGTGACCCCATGGGCTGTAGCCCGCCCGGCTCCTCTGTCCAGTTTCTCTGGGCAAGAATACAGGAGTGGGTTGCCATGCCCTCCTCCACGGGACCTTCCCGACCTGGGATCAGACCTGCGTCTCGTGCATTGGCAGGCAAATTCTTTACCACCGAGCCACCAGGAAAGCTTCTTAGGGGAGCTTCCTGGCAAATGGATATAAATTTCTAGGCGCTGTCTACTAAAGAGTGGGATTGCTAGACAGAGGATGGGATGGTTGGATGGCATCACCAACTCGACAGACATGAGTTTGAGCAAGCTCCGGGAGTGGGTGATGGACAGGGAGGCCTGGCGTGCTGAGGTGCGTGGGGTCGCAGAGAGTCGGACAGGACTGAGCAACTGAACCGAACTGAACTGCCCTTGCTAGGTCACAATGCATAAGAAAAGGATTGTCAGTATAACGTGACTGCAGCATGCACCATGTTCCTCTTTGATTAACATTTGTAAGATAGTTCCAGTTCAACTTCAGCCTCCCTGAAACTTGGAGCTGGCTACCACTTGATCCCCACACTCTCCGTAACAATACAGTAGTGTTACTTTCTTTTAAATTTCGTTGTCTTTTTTTTTTTTTGGCTGTGCTAGGTCTTTGTTGCCGCTGGGGCTTTTCTGTAGTTGCCGGGAGTGAGGGCTGCTCTCTGGTTGGAGTGCAGGGGCGTCTCGTTGCAGTGGGTTCCCTTGTTCTCTAGAGCCTGCGGGCTTCAGCAGTTGCAGCACATTCGCTCGGCACCCTTAGTTGCTACATGCCATGCGGGATCTTGCTAGACCGAGGATGGAACCCCTTTCTTTAACCTTGGCAGGAATATTCTTTACCACGGAGCCATCAGTTCAGTTCAGTTCAGTTCAGTTCAGTTCAGTCGCTCAGTCGTGTCCGGCTCTTTGCGACCCCATGAATCGCAGCACGCCAGGCCTCCCTGTCCATCACCAACTCCAGGAGTTCACTCAGACTCACGTCCATCGAGTCCGTGATGCCATCCAGCCATCTCATGCTCGGTCGTCCCATTCTCCTCCTGCCCCAACCCCTCCCAGCATCAGAGTCTGTTCCAATGACTCACCTCTTCGCATGAGGTGGCCAAAGTACTGGAGTTTCAGCTTTAGCATCATTCCTTCCAAAGAACACGCAGGACTGATCTCCTTCACAATGGACTGGTTGGCTCTCCCTGCAGTCCAAGGGACTCTCAAGAGTCTTCTCCAACACCACAGTTCAGAAGCATCAATTCTTCGGCGCTCAGCCTTCTTCACAGTCCAACTCTCACATCCATACGTGACCACTGGAAAAACCGTAGCCTTGACTAGGCGGACCTTTGTTGGCAAAGTCATGTCTCTGCTTTTCAGCGTGCTGTCTAGGTTGGTCATAACTTTTCTTCCAAGGAGGAAGCGTGTCTTTATCTCACCAGGGAAGCCCCTAAATCCCGTTACCTCGGTGACAGGTGTCAGACGTGTCTGTTGGCATGTCGGTTTCTACTTACATTAGCATCTTTGTCTTCTCATGAGGTTTTTATAGGAGGGATGGGATGGATAGATAGACTGATGGAGGCTAGGTGGTGTTACATAGAAAAGTGAACTCACTCAGTCGTGTCCGACTCTGTAAATCGGTGGACTGTGCAGTCCATGGGATTCTCCAGGCCAGAAGACTGGAGTGGGTAGCTTTTCCCTTCTCCAGGGGTTCTTCCCAAACCCAGGTCTCCCACACTGCGGGCTGATTCTTTACCAGCTGAGCCACCAGGGAAGCCCAAGAATACTGGAGTGGGCTGCCTATCCCTTCTCCAGGGGATCTTTCCACCCCAGGGATCGAACCGGGGTCTCCTGCATTGCAGGCAGATTCTTTACCAACTGAGCTATCAGCAAAGCCCATAGATAATAGATTTTTTAAAAATGATAAGCAGATTATAGAGTGATCGGAACACAAGTAGAGAGAAGGGAGCCAAGAAGAATGCTTTGTTGCACGTAGCTGTTCCAGCTCATATTCTCCCCGCCTAGAGGGCTACATTTTCACTCTTGCAGTGGTGTGTGTGTGATAAATGGAAAAGCTTGATTTTATTTTAATGTTACAGTGTATCAGCATTTCCCATCATGGTTATCATGAGGCCGCTCTGTTTCAGGAATTTTGCCCGATCAGTGTCATAAATCTATTTCCTGTTTTCTCCTGAAACCATCCCTGTTTTATATTGTGCCTTTGGATGACAATACAACTAGAGTGAATTTATGTAAAAGACATAAAATTCGAGTCAAGATGTGTATTTGCCCACAAGACCGTTGTGCTGAAGTAGCACCGTTTACTTTCAAGGCCATATTCCTCTTTGCAGTTGGCTGTCAAAGCGTCATAGATCTTACATCTCAGATCGTATCTGTTTCTCTCTGCTCTGTTTCATCAGTCAATTAATTTACCTTTCTGGCCATAAAACACCATTGAATTGTAATAGCTTAGACATAGCTGCTTGTGCAAATCTTTTAATACAGTCCTGAAGTTGCAAGATATCTTGTCTATGCACCTTTCTTTATATTCCCATGTGAGTTTTGCTATAAACGTACCAATATGTATTTAATAAACTGACATTTTTAATAGTTTAGGCTCACTCTATAAATTTTGGGGAGAGATACCCCAATTCATGAACAGGGTTATTTCCTCCCTTAATTTAGATTTTTTTTCCTTTCCCTTACAATGTGTTTTGCAGTTTAGAGCCTAAACGGCTAGTAGATCTCAGACTTACTTTCAAATATTTGATTTTTTAACAAATTGTTTTATTATTTATTTTTATTAGCTTTTCTGTCATATGGAAATTGATGTCTTTATACTGCTTTCTGTTGAGACACCTTACTAGATTAGCTTATTATTTCTAGTGCTGTCTCTACAGATTCTTTTATATGTTCTGCGTAGCTCTTCATGGCCTCTATGAATAATATATGTCTTTTAAAACAGTATATTCAGTCCAAGTTATACCTGTGGTTGTTTTCCAGTGGGCTCAGCCGTGTCTGACTCTTTGCAACCCCATGGACTGCAGCACGCTAGACTTCCCTGTCCTTCACCAACTCCCAGAGTCTGCTTAGACTCATGTCCATTAAGTTGGTTTCATGCATGTATGAATTGAAAACTTGCTTTACAAACTTCAAATTGTTTGATGCAGGATGCTTGGGGCTGGTGCATGGGAATGATCTGGAGGGATGATGTGGGGTGGGAGGTGGGACGGGGGGTTCATGTTTGGGAGTTCATGTACACCCGTGGCAGATTCATGTCAATATATGCCAAAACCAATACAGTACTGTAAAGTAAAATAAATTAAAAATAAAAATTAAAAAGGAAAAAAAACTCAGTATAGATATAAATAGAAATAATAGAATTGCACTAGGAGACATCCTTGTCCCATTTCAAATTTTTATGGAAAAGCTTTAATAAATTATTAGGAATAATTATAAAGATGCAGATGTTGGAAATTCCCTTTGTCAGATGAGAATTTTTTCTTACCAGCATAGTTAAGAGTTTTATTAAAAATCAGTGATGGATATTATGAAATGCTTTATCTCCGTCTCTTTAGAACATTATTTATATGGATTTTTGCTTCTGTTGTGTGGAGAATTGTATTGAAGATTTTTAAGTGATAAATCAGCCTTGCATTCCTCAAACAAAACCTACTTAAATAAGATATGTTTCTGCTTGTAAATACCCCTGGATTTAATTTGCTAATATCTTATCTACAATATGTGTCTCTCCATGCTTGAGGGACATTGTATTTAATGCCATTTTCAGATTTGACTTTAGGATCATGTATAGTTCTCATAAAATAAGTAGAAAGTTTTTCCTCCCTCTTTCTATTATCTGCAAATTTGTTAATGTCCTCAGAAAATAAATAGGGAGGTATTTTTTTTTCTCTCTTTCTATTATCTGCAAATCTGTTTCTTCATTAAATGCCAGAAGAATTTACCACTCTATCCATTGGGTTGGGAATTGCTTTTGTGGAAGTTTTAAAGATAATATTTAAAAAATAATAATCATTGCAAAGTGAATGGGAGTCAGTGAGGTTCCGTTCTTCAGTTATCCGTTTTTATGACTTATGAAAAGCACTTGTCTATGTCATCTAAATTTCAATTAGATTAGCATCAGTCTGCGCGTGGTGTCCTTTTAATATATCACTCATGCTAGCAGCGTGTATACAAGAGACTGTCTTTGGTGCTGTGACTTCATGAGAGATTTATAAAGCACATGATTGTTTCCCAATAAATGACCTCCCCTGGTGGCTCAGACGGTAAAGAATCTGCCTGCCCTGTGGGACACCCAGCTTCCCTGCAGAAGGAAACGGCAGCTCACGCCAGTACTCTTGCCTGGAGAATCCCATGGACAGAGGAGCCTGGCAGGCTACAGAACACGAGGTCACGAAGAGTCAGGAATGTGTTAGCAACAAAGCAACAGCAACTTGGATTTATATATGTAATCTCTGGATTATTCGCTTCCCTGGTGGCTCAGATGGTAAGGCAACTGCCTGCAATTTGGGAGACCCAGGTTCGATCCCTGGGTCAGGAAGTTCCTGTGGAGAGAAAAACGGCAACCCACTCTCGGACTCTTGCCTGGAAAATTTCATGGACGGAGGAGCCTGGTAGGCTACAGTCCATGGGGTGGCAGAGAGTCGGACACAACTAAGCAACTTCACTTTCACTTTCTTTTGGATGATATTTTCTATATATTTTTAAGTATTTTCTATATTATATATTATATTTTGGGGGGATGTTTGTTTTTGCAGCATACATACAAGGCTAACTCCAAAATAATTTTTCAGACTCTCTTTTTCTGACATATGTACTGGTGTCAGAGTATTTTGAACAGATTCAATTGGAAGTCCATAACATTTGCTTTCATACATGGTGTTTTTATTATGATATGGTTTACTATTATTATATATTACAATTTTCATTTACATGGAGATTTCTTCTTTGTTCAGCACGCTATTTGGAAATGCGTTGTTTCATTTTCAACTAATTGGAAATGTATCACCGTTTTCTCATTGATGTTTAACCTAATTTTCCCGAGCCTGTAGAATATGAGCTGTCAGTGTGTTGAGATGAATCATGTTCTAGTATATTTCTCACATCACGTGATTTTCACAAGTATACCTTAAAAGAATGCATACGCTGTATTTTTGGTTCGGTCAGTTTGACAGATGTTGTTAACATATCAATTAAATTCCCTTTATCCTGACTATTTGCTCCCCACCCCCACCCCCATTAATTACCGTCAGGTTCTGTGACCATTGTGTTGAAATCACCCACTCTGAGATAGTACTGTCTCTACTGAATGGGTCGGTATCCTTTATAAAATCTCCATATTACCCTCAAGCCTTCCTGGTCTAACATGAAAATAATTACCCCTCGGTTAATGTTTGCAGGACATATTTCTTTTCTATTCTTCTACGTGGACTTTAGTTAATATTTGCATGACACATTTTTTTTTTCTGTTCTTCTACTTAGAATGTAGCTACTCTCATACACCTTCAATATTGACAAGAGTAGACAGCAAATAATTGCAATTAGTTCCTTTAATGGAATCTAGACATATGTTCGTTTAATAGAATTTGGAATATTTAGACCGTAAATATCCGGTGTAATTTAATGGATCTGTTGATACTGAAACCAAACACACTGTCTTGTTAGTTGGGTTGGTTCGTCTCTTTATGCCCATGCTATGCTCCTGTTCGTCTGTACCATGCCTCAGAAATGTTTCATTTGAATTCTGTTTGTGTATTTATTTATGGCTGTGCTGGGCTTTGCATTTGCAAGAGCCTTCTCTAGCTGGGGCGAGTGGGGGCTACTCCTTGTTGCGATTTGCAGGCTTATTTTGTTGCTGTCTCTCCTTGCAGAGCGTAGGCGGTAAGACGTGTGGGCTTAGTTGCCCAAAAGTTCCTATTGCCTCATTATAATTCATATTCAATTAAAATGTGTTGGTTTTTTTTTTTTCCCAAGTCATTTTGTATTTTCTAGGAATAGCCCCTTTTGATCGTTCAAAATGCCCAGTGTCTAAAGTTTAAGGATATATGTCGATCAGAGGCGAGTATGACATAGTCTTTCCTGCTATCCATGTCGGCCCAGATTTCTTGAATTAATGAACTCAATTATTAGCTTCATCAGTACTCAGTACGCAGCCAATAAGTACCCAGAAATGCAGACACAACCCTGAGAGAATCATGTGGCATGTGCTAAGGATGTGTTCTTTCTCCTTCACGAAATTCTGTGAAGGCCCATCAGATATGCACATAGCCATTTCTACATATATTTATATGTGAAAAGAATCAGGATCATCTCTCTAGACATTTTTGGTTGAATAGTTTGATTAGATAATGGCTAATTTGTTTCATTTAAAAAAAGGGCAGATAAGTAATTAAACTCAGAACTCTTACACATCCAGGAGTGACCCTTCTGAACACCTTCAGTTATGGACATAATTAAGTGTGATTAATTGGGTACCACAATTAAAAACACCCATGCTGGGGTCAGGAGAACTTGGCCCCACCCTATAAAAGGGCACTTACCCTTTCCTGCTCATTTCTTCCTGGTTGTTTATTTGCAAGTCTCCACATTGTTTAAAAAAATATATATGTAGCAAGTTTCTATTCTATCTTTTCATTGTAGCAGACATCTTTTCTCTCTGTTTCTAATACCAAGTAACCTCTTTTTTTGTTTTTATCTACCTTTATTAAGATACAAGTGAAGTCGCTCAGTCATGTCCGACTCTTTGTGACCCCATGGACTGCAGCATACCAGGCTCCTCCGTCTATGGGATTTTCCAGGCAAGAACACTGGAGTGAGTTGCCATTACCTTCTCCAGGAGATCTTCCCAATGCAGGGCTTGAACCTGAGTCTCCCGCATTGTAGACAGACGCTTTTGCCATCCGAATCAACTGATGTATAATATATGACATATACGACATTTTTAGTTATTAAGATATAACTGATGCATAATATATGACGTATAATTGATGCTTTTGAACTGTGGTGTTGGAGAAGACTCTTGAGAGTCCCTTGGACTGCAAGGAGATGCCACCAGTCCATCCTAAAGAAAATCAGTCCTGAATATGCATTGGAAGGACTGATGCTGAAGCTGAAACTCCATTACTTTGGCCACCTGATGCCAAGAACTGACTCACTAGAAAAGACCCTGATGCTGGGAAAGATTGAAGGTGGGAGGAGAAGGGGACGACAGAGGATGAGATGGCTGGAGCTCCAGGAGTTAGTGATGGACAGGGAGGCCTGGTGTGCTGCGGTCCACGTGGTTGCAAAGAGTCAGACACGACTGAGCGACTGAACTGAACTGAACTGACATATAGTATTGTATTAATATTAACTTTAGGTGTTCAGCATACTGATTTGATATACGTATGTATTGAGAATGATGACCACAGTAAATCTAGGTAACAGCCATCACCTCACCTAGTTCCAATCTTTTCTTGTGATGAGCACTTCTAAGGTCCACTCTGGAGACTATCAGATACACAATGCAATGTTGTTAGTTACAGACACCAGTCTGTAGGCCACGTCCTTAGGAGGTGTCTTTTCTTAGAGCTGTAATCGGAGGATACTTGCCTTCCAGTATTGTGTTCGTTTCTGCCATACATCAGTGTGAAGCGTATGTATAAATGGGCTTCGCTGCTGGCTCAGCTGGTAAAGAACCCGCCTGCAACACGGGAGACCTGGGTTCCATCCCTGGGTTGGGAAGATCCCCTGGAGAAGGGAACAGCTCCCCACTCCAATATCCTTGGGCTTTGCTGCTGGCTCAGCTGGTAAAGAATCCGCCTGCAACGCAGGAGACCTGGGTTCCATCCCTGGGTTTAGGAGATCCCCTGGAGAAGGGAACAACCACCCACTCCCGTATTCTGGAGAATTCCACGGACTGTGTAGTCCATGCGGTCGCAAAGAGTCAGACACGACTGAGCGACTTTCATAAATATACATATGCACCTTTTCTGTTATCTCATCATTCAGTCCTCAGCAAACTAAGGCGGTTTCATAAACAGAGTCATTTCTTTCATTGGATATCATGCTACCTAAATTGACATTGCTCCTTTCAGCTTGAATGTATTTAACAAGAAATGATTCCTGTAGCTCATTTCTATCCACATTAGGTTAACCATCACCATCTTTTCTTTATATCTGTGTAATGAGGTATGCCTTTTGTGATTGTAGAAGAAAAACTCTCATTAACACATCCACCGTGTCCCACTGAAGGAGCTACGTTAAGCTTCGTAGATAAATCAGATCCCTGGGAGATCAATTAGGACATCACCTAATTAGAATCTGGGTCAATAGCTACTTGTGATTTATAGAATATCAGTGAGAAAAAAGGAAGCATATGGTAATAATTCAAGTGTTGGAAGTGTTTAATAATTCTTGATGCTCGTTTTGATCATGTTTCCAGCAGAATCACCCCTTTATCCCTGGACTCTTGTCTCAGCAACGTTGGGACTTTCTCAGCGGTTGAGCACACAGTTACCACATAACCCAACAATTTAACCCCTTGGTGTGTATCTACGACAAATGAAAGTGCAGAGTAAAACTTACATAGGAACATGCATCACATTCATAAGAGGTAGAAGGCAGAAACAAACTGAATATCCATCGATGGATGGATGGATGGATGGATAGACGGTTGAACAGAGGAGGTCTGTCCTCTCAACCGGGGCTTTCCAGGTAGCTCAGTGCTGAAGAATCTGCCTGCAATTCAGGAGACCCACGTGCAATCCCAGGGTCAGGAATATCCCCCGGAGAAGGAAATGACCGCTCACTCCAGTATTCTTGCCTGGACAATCCCATGAACAGAGGACATTTCTATCCACATTAGGTTAACCATCACCATCTTTTCTTTATATCTGTGTAATGAGGTATGCCTTTTGTGATTGTAGAAGAAAAACTCTCATTAACACATCCACCGTGTCCCCCTGAAGGAGCTACGTTAAGCTTCGTAGATAAATCAGATCCCTGGGAGATCAATTAGGACATCACCTAATTAGAATCTGGGTCAATAGCTACTTGTGATTTATAGAATATCAGTGAGAAAAAAGGAAGCATATGGTAATAATTCAAGTGTTGGAAGTGTTTAATAATTCTTGATGCTCGTTTTGATCATGTTTCCAGCAGAATCACCCCTTTATCCCTGGACTCTTGTCTCAGCAACGTTGGGACTTTCTCAGCGGTTGAGCACACAGTTACCACATAACCCAACAATTTAACCCCTTGGTGTGTATCTACGACAAATGAAAGTGCAGAGTAAAACTTACATAGGAACATGCATCACATTCATAAGAGGTAGAAGGCAGAAACAAACTGAATATCCATCGATGGATGGATGGATGGATGGATAGACGGTTGAACAGAGGAGGTCTGTCCTCTCAACCGGGGCTTTCCAGGTAGCTCAGTGCTGAAGAATCTGCCTGCAATTCAGGAGACCCACGTGCAATCCCAGGGTCAGGAATATCCCCCGGAGAAGGAAATGACCGCTCACTCCAGTATTCTTGCCTGGACAATCCCATGAACAGAGGGGTCTGACGGGCTACAGTCCATGGGGTTGGCAGAGATTCGGACTTTACAGTCTCTTTAACTTTTAACTCGCAACACAAGATTGGAGTTCATCAGTGGCTACCTGAATAGAACAGTTCATGGATGCCCAGTTGGAAAAAAAGACCGCATTGCTGTGTTACTTCCGTTTCAGACATTTTTTTTACAGCTGCAGGCAGCTTTTCTCTGAAGCATTCTGTATCACCCAGCACAGCTGTGCTGGCCTTGGTTGCCTTGGCAACATCCCCTCCACTCATCTGTAAGGTCCAGGACCTTCAGGCATGATCCAGCCTCATGAAGCATCCTAGCGTGTGTGAAAGAAAAACCATGGCGTCCTTTTTTTTTTTTTTTTAGACCCTTCTGAACACCTTCAGTTATGGACATAATTAAGTGTGATTAATTGGGTACCACAATTAAAAACACCCATGCTGGGGTCAGGAGAACTTGGCCCCACCCTATAAAAGGGCACTTACCCTTTCCTGCTCATTTCTTCCTGGTTGTTTATTTGCAAGTCTCCACATTGTTTAAAAAAATATATATGTAGCAAGTTTCTATTCTATCTTTTCATTGTAGCAGACATCTTTTCTCTCTGTTTCTAATACCAAGTAACCTCTTTTTTTGTTTTTATCTACCTTTATTAAGATACAAGTGAAGTCGCTCAGTCATGTCCGACTCTTTGTGACCCCATGGACTGCAGCATACCAGGCTCCTCCGTCTATGGGATTTTCCAGGCAAGAACACTGGAGTGAGTTGCCATTACCTTCTCCAGGAGATCTTCCCAATGCAGGGCTTGAACCTGAGTCTCCCGCATTGTAGACAGACGCTTTTGCCATCCGAATCAACTGATGTATAATATATGACATATACGACATTTTTAGTTATTAAGATATAACTGATGCATAATATATGACGTATAATTGATGCTTTTGAACTGTGGTGTTGGAGAAGACTCTTGAGAGTCCCTTGGACTGCAAGGAGATGCCACCAGTCCATCCTAAAGAAAATCAGTCCTGAATATGCATTGGAAGGACTGATGCTGAAGCTGAAACTCCATTACTTTGGCCACCTGATGCCAAGAACTGACTCACTAGAAAAGACCCTGATGCTGGGAAAGATTGAAGGTGGGAGGAGAAGGGGACGACAGAGGATGAGATGGCTGGAGCTCCAGGAGTTAGTGATGGACAGGGAGGCCTGGTGTGCTGCGGTCCACGTGGTTGCAAAGAGTCAGACACGACTGAGCGACTGAACTGAACTGAACTGACATATAGTATTGTATTAATATTAACTTTAGGTGTTCAGCATACTGATTTGATATACGTATGTATTGAGAATGATGACCACAGTAAATCTAGGTAACAGCCATCACCTCACCTAGTTCCAATCTTTTCTTGTGATGAGCACTTCTAAGGTCCACTCTGGAGACTATCAGATACACAATGCAATGTTGTTAGTTACAGACACCAGTCTGTAGGCCACGTCCTTAGGAGGTGTCTTTTCTTAGAGCTGTAATCGGAGGATACTTGCCTTCCAGTATTGTGTTCGTTTCTGCCATACATCAGTGTGAAGCGTATGTATAAATGGGCTTCGCTGCTGGCTCAGCTGGTAAAGAACCCGCCTGCAACACGGGAGACCTGGGTTCCATCCCTGGGTTGGGAAGATCCCCTGGAGAAGGGAACAGCTCCCCACTCCAATATCCTTGGGCTTTGCTGCTGGCTCAGCTGGTAAAGAATCCGCCTGCAACGCAGGAGACCTGGGTTCCATCCCTGGGTTGAGGAGATCCCCTGGAGAAGGGAACAACCACCCACTCCCGTATTCTGGAGAATTCCACGGACTGTGTAGTCCATGCGGTCGCAAAGAGTCAGACACGACTGAGCGACTTTCATAAATATACGTGTGCACCTTTTCTGTTATCTCATCATTCAGTCCTCAGCAAACTAAGGCGGTTTCATAAACAGAGTCATTTCTTTCATTGGATATCATGCTACCTAAATTGACATTGCTCCTTTCAGCTTGAATGTATTTAACAAGAAATGATTCCTGTAGCTCATTTCTATCCACATTAGGTTAACCATCACCATCTTTTCTTTATATCTGTGTAATGAGGTATGCCTTTTTTGATTGTAGAAGAAAAACTCTCATTAACACATCCACCGTGTCCCACTGAAGGAGCTACGTTAAGCTTCGTAGATAAATCAGATCCCTGGGAGATCAATTAGGACATCACCCAGATGATCTGGGTCAATAGCTACTTGTGATTTACAGAATATCAGCGAGAAATCAAAAGGAAGCATATGGTAATAATTCAAGTGTTGGAAGTGTTTAATAATTCTTGATGCTCGTTTTGATCATGTTTCCAGCAGAATCACCCCTTTATCCCTGGACTCTTGTCTCAGCAACGTTGGGACTTTCTCAGCGGTTGAGCACACAGTTACCACATAACCCAACAATTTAACCCCTTGGTGTGTATCTACGACAAATGAAAGTGCAGAGTAAAACTTACATAGGAACATGCATCACATTCATAAGAGGTAGAAGGCAGAAACAAACTGAATATCCATCGATGGATGGATGGATGGATGGATAGACGGTTGAACAGAGGAGGTCTGTCCTCTCAACCGGGGCTTTCCAGGTAGCTCAGTGCTGAAGAATCTGCCTGCAATTCAGGAGACCCACGTGCAATCCCAGGGTCAGGAATATCCCCCGGAGAAGGAAATGACCGCTCACTCCAGTATTCTTGCCTGGACAATCCCATGAACAGAGGGGTCTGACGGGCTACAGTCCATGGGGTTGGCAGAGATTCGGACTTTACAGTCTCTTTAACTTTTAACTCGCAACACAAGATTGGAGTTCATCAGTGGCTACCTGAATAGAACAGTTCATGGATGCCCAGTTGGAAAAAAAGACCGCATTGCTGTGTTACTTCCGTTTCAGACATTTTTTTTACAGCTGCAGGCAGCTTTTCTCTGAAGCGTTCTGTATCACCCAGCACAGCTGTGCTGGCCTTGGTTGCCTTGGCAACATCCCCTCCACTCATCTGTAAGGTCCAGGACCTTCAGGCATGATCCAGCCTCATGAAGCATCCTAGCGTGTGTGAAAGAAAAACCATGGCGTCCTTTTTTTTTTTTTTTTAATGTGCATCACTTTTAAAGTCTTTTTTGCATTCGTTACAATATTGCTTCTGTTATACATTTTAGATTTTATGCCGAGAGGCCCGTGGAATCTTTGCTCCCTGACCTTGGATGAAACCTGTGCCCCCTCCATTGGAAGGCACAAAGTGTTAACTCCTGGGCCACCAGGGAAGTCTGAACCTCTGTCCTTTAACCCACAACACACAAGAGCTCATTTTTGCATTGCTCAGAGATAGAACATTCACGTTCTCAATTAGACCTCTATTTCTTGGGCTTCCCAGGTGGTCCTAGCGGTAGAGAACCTGCCTTCCAATGCAAGAGACGCAAGAGACGCGGGTCCGATTGCTGGCTGGTCTCCTGGAGGAGGGCATGGCTGCCCACTCCAGTGTTCTTGCCTGGAGAATCCCATGGACAGAGGTGCTTGGTGGGCTGCAGTCCACAGGGTCATAGAGAGTCTGACATGACTGAGGCAACTTAGCACACATGCGTGCATTCAAATTCCCTGTCCCTCCTAACTTACACGTTTGCTTCTTGGCAGTGATTTCACAACTACCAACCTAGTGCTTGGAAGGCCTTCTTGTTCCAGGTGACTGAATCTCAAGGAGTCAGACGGCCTGCATCATTAAGCCCTTCTTAATGACCTGTGCCAAATTAGTCTTTTTCACATTGATTTAACAAGGATTTATGGGCTGCCCGCCCATTCCAGTGGGCTTCCCTGGTGGCTCAGATGGTAAAGAATCCACCTACAATGCAGGAGACCTGGGTTTGATCCCAGGCTGCCACATGACATGGAGCAGAGGTCCCTGTGCTGTCCAGCAGGTCCTTGCTGGCTCCCCATGTTAAATCCAGCAGCGTGTCCATGTCCATCCCAGACTCCCTGACTATCCCTTCCCCCATCCTTCCCCCTGGTGACCACCAGGTTACTACAGAGTGTTGAGCAGAGTCCCCTGTGCTGGACAGCAGGTCCTTGCTGGTTCTCCATGTTAAATCCAGCAGGGTGTCCAAGTAGAGAACCTGCCTTCCAATGCAAGAGACGCAAGAGACGCGGGTCCGATTGCTGGGTGGTCTCCTGGAGGAAGGCATGGCTGCCCACTCCAGTGTTCTTGCCTGGAGAATCCCATGGACAGAGGCGCTTGGTGGGCTGCAGTCCACAGGGTCATAGAGAGTCTGACATGACTGAGGCAACTTAGCACGCATGCGTGCGTTCAAATTCCCCGTCCCTCCTAACTTACACGTTTGCTTCTTGGCAGTGATTTCACAACCACCAACCTAGTGCTTCGAAGGCCTTCTTGTTCCAGGTGACTGAATCTCAAGGAGTCAGACGGCCTGCATCATTAAGCCCTTCTTAATGACCTGTGCCAAATTAGTCTTTTTCACATTGATTTAACAAGGATTTATGGGCTGCCCGCCCATTCCAGTGGGCTTCCCTGGTGGCTCAGATGGTAAAGAATCCACCTACAATGCAGGAGACCTGGGTTTGATCCCAGGCTGCCACATGACATGGAGCAGAGTCCCCTGTGCTGTCCAGCAGGTCCTTGCTGGCTCGCCATGTTAAATCCAGCAGCGTGTCCATGTCCATCCCAGACTCCCTGACTCTCCTTTCCCCCATCCTTCCCCCTGGGAACCATAAGGTTATTACAGAGTATTGAGCAGAGTCCCCTGTGCTGGACAGCAGGTCCTTGCTGGTTCTCCATGTTAAATCCAGCAGGGTGTCCATGTCCATCCCAGACTCCCTGACTATCCCTTCCCCCATCCTTCCCCCTGGTGACCACCAGGTTACTACAGAGTGTTGAGCAGAGTCCCCTGTGCTGGACAGCAGGTCCTTGCTGGTTCTCCATGTTAAATCCAGCAGGGTGTCCATGTCCATCCCAGACTCCCTGACTATCCCTTCCCCCATCCTTCCCACTGGGAACCATAAGGTTATTACAAGGAGACCCGGGTTCGATCCCTGGGTCGGGAAGATCCCCTGGAGAAGAAAATGGCAATCCACTCCAGTATGCTTGCCTGGAGAATCCCATGGACGGAGAAGCCTAGTAGGTTACAGTCCACGGGGTCGCAAAGAGTCGGACATGACTGAGCGAGTTCACCTTCACCTTCATAACGTCTTAAGATTTCATACGACGCATTTGTTATACTCTCTGTGTCTTGTAACTCAAAAACAATTTCCACAAGTGCAGAGGTCTTTGTCAATCTTCTTTTCTCCTCTAATGTATCCCTAACACCTTGGGAAATGTCGAGGGAAGAGATGGTGTTCTTTAAATGTTATTGAATTAATGAAAGAATTGAATTGAGAGGCTTCTAATGTAGGCAAACTGTCAGGATAAATATGATAAAATTCTTCCCTGCTGTGGCTGTCTTTGGAGTCTGTATAGTGTGGTATTTGAAGACGGATCTATATTAGATAAAAATGCATATTGATAATGCCTGGGGAAATATTAGGATCAGACTTAATGTTGAGAGAAGAGAGACAGTAAAATGATTTTGAACCCTCTAATGAAAACAGAAGGCTGCAAATGAGGGAAATATTTTAAAACCCACATAGAATAAATGAAGTGAAGGAAATGGCAACCCACTCCAATATTCTTGCCTGGAGAATCCCATGGACAGACGAGCTGGGCGGGCTACAGTCCATGGGGTCTCAGGAGTCGGATGTGACTCAGCAACTAAACCCCCACAAATATCTTAGCTATTAATTCAGCTATATCAAAGATTGCTTTAAATGTTAAGGTTTTAAATATAGTGATTAAGAGAAAGAGGTTGTAAGAGCATATTTAATTTTCTTTTAAGGGACACATATATATTGTCTAAAGGAAACCTATTTGAAATGTAAAATCAGAGATAGGATAAAATGAAGATTAAAGCAGGCCTGCAGTTATCAATGAAAAAGAAATCAAAAGATGCATTAATTTTTGAGAGACTAGATTTCAGAACAAGGAAACGTGTTGAAGGTGAAAATATGTTAGAGTGGACAGTTCTCCTTGGAGATTTGTCAATCTGAAATGTGTACTCACCAGAAGTATGAAAATATAGGTGGTAAAACCTTATAGAAGTGGGAAAAGAAATAGAAAAATTCCCTCTTTCTAGCTGTAGAGTTCCACTTACCTTCATCAATAACTGATAGATTAGGCTGAAAACCAGTAAGGGCGTCGCTCAGCGTAACAGCTGTATCATTCAACTTGATCTCATTGGCATTTATAGAATAACTCACCAGAAGTATGAAAATATAGGTGGTAAAACCTTATAGAAGTGGGAAAAGAAATAGAAAAATTCCCTCTTTCTAGCTGTAGAGTTCCACTTACCTTCATCAACAACTGATAGATTAGGCTGAAAACCAGTAAGGGCGTCGCTCAGCGTAACAGCTGTATCATTCAACTTGATCTCATTGGCATTTATAGAATATTCCATCCAACCATAGCAGAAGACACATTCTTCTCAAGTTCACATGCAACTGGGGATCCATTCTGGGTGATAAAACATGATATACCCAAAGTGAAAGGATAGAAATAGAAAATAGATTCCTGGCGTACATGGACCTAAATTAGAAATCAAGGACTGAAAGATAGATGAAGAATTCTCAACTCACTGGAGATTAAATAACACAGTTCTGAATGACTCATGGGAAAAAAAGTGCAGCTTATTGAAACATGTACAGTGCAGTGAAAGCTGGGTTTCATGGGACTTTTACAATATCAAATGCACACATTAGAAAAGAAGAGAGATATAAACAGGATAACCTAAGTGTCTTAGGGAAGCATGGGGATGATCCGGAGGGATGATGTGGGGTGGGAGGTGGGGAGATGTGTATAAGAGACAGATTCTATCTTTTCATTGTAGCAGACATCTTTTCTCTCTGTTTCTAATACCAAGTAACCTCTTTTTTTGTTTTTATCTACCTTTATTAAGATACAAGTGAAGTCGNAAAAAAAAAAAAACAGGAAACCCACAGAAAAACATCAACAACACAAATTAAAAATGTCTGAAAAGATCAGTGATCAAGTCGTCTACATACTGTCTGCAGGTATAGGATGAAAGTGCAGTCACTCAGCTGTGTCCAACTCTTTGCGAGTCCGTGGACTGGATCTTCTCGACACGGGGATCCAACCTGGGTCTCCTGTATTGCAGGCAAGTTCTTTACCATCTCAGCCACCATATAACCGACTGATGGTCATACCTATTTCTTAAGAGTAGGAGGCAGCGATTTGATGGAACTTGCTTATGATTTCACTGAAATTTCAAAATATGCAAGGGTGATGAAACAGTTTGTTTATGGAGTTAAAATCAGAAAACTAATAAAAATAGATTCCTAAGAAATGGAAACAATTACAAGAGCTGATAGAGTCCAAAGGGGACTCAGAAGAAATATTCCCATATTGGTTGTGGGTGCATGCCAAGTCACTCAGTCATGTTTGACTCTTCGCGACCCCATGGATGGTAGCCTGCCAGGCTCCTTTGTCCATGGGATTTCCCAGGCAGGAATACTGGAGTGGGTTACCATTTCACCCTCCAAGGGGGTCTTCCCAATGCAAGGGATCAAACCCAGGTCTTCTACCTTGGCAGGCAGATTCTTTTTCTCCTGAACCACTTGGGAAGCCCAATCTCTATGAGAGAAGTAGCTTTCTCAACTATCATAGAGATGGAGGAATTAAAGCTCAGAGAGTCGGTATTAGCCAGTTTATCATCCACGGAAAAGAGAGTCGACGTTGAACTTGGTCACGGACATGAACATTTCACAGTCTTTGGCACTCACCCTTTCTCATTTTATATTTGTAAAGCAAGGAAAATGTATCCCAATGAGAGAGATTATATAGAAATAAAATATTACACTCAGCATCATATGAATAGCTACTGTTATAACATCCATTTCTGTATTACAGAGCTATTTCTGCTCCCCAGCAAATGACCCATCGTAACAGTGATTTGTAGATCTTGTTGTAAAACCTTCTAATAAAAATTCAGTTCAGTTCAGCAGGAATGCATCAGCTTGTCTTTTAGCAATGTAAGCAGAACGAAAAGTGAGGTTTCATACCAAAGCGTTTGGGAGCTTGTGCAATGCCACTGGCAGGACTGATCCCATAAAGAGAAGGCTTTCAACGGGAGCCTGGAGGAGGTCAGGAGTTGTAAGACCCTGGGTTCTGAGAAAGGCTGAAGCTCCAACACTTTGACCCCCTGATGTGAAGAGAGAACTCACTGGAAAAGACCTGGATGCTGGTAAAGGTTGAAGGCGGGAGGAGAAGGGGATGACGGAGGATGAGATGGTTGGATGGCATCACCGACTCCATGGAATCTGAGATGGTGGTGGACAGGGAACTCTGGTGTGCTGCCGTCCATGGGGTCACAAAGATTCAGACACGACTGAGTAACTGAATAACAGATTCCTTTTAGTGGGCTCTCCTGACGGCTCAGTGGGAAAGAATCAACCTGTCGATGCAGCAGTAACAGGACATGCGGATTCGATCCCTGGGTCTGGGACGATCCCCTGGAGAAGCGCGTGGCAACCCACTCCAGTATTCTTGCCCAGAGAATCCCAGGGACAGAGGAGCCTGGTGGGATATAATCCATAGGGTTGCAAAGAGTCAGACACGACTGAGCACACACATGTGGATTCCTTTCGGTAAATTTTATACCCCCTTGGAAAGTATAGCAGAAACAAAGCCACTTCCTTTAAACATGTTGGAGTGGGGCCGTTCCCTGCAGGAGAGATGACCAGACCCTTCCAATTCTATATGGTCTCCAGTCTTGCCTTGAGCTCCAGGTTTTCTTCATTTGGAAAGCAGAGCTTTGCCCGCCTCTGAATGGATCCCTCTGCTCGTGAAAACAAAGCCTGTTTTTTTTTTTTTTTTTTTTTTTTTGCTGTTCTTGTTATTCCAATAGGTCTGGTGTGGGACCCTGTTCACACCGAGTCCATCTCGGCTTCCTCAGATGCAATGTTTTTGAAAGGTAGAGACCTGATCGTTACTCAAGTAGCAGCCAAAAGAAGAAAGCGTGTCAATTGAACCAAAAGCATGTTTTGAAATTAATTTCTCGTTTTGATATTAACGTCTTAGGTCAGTGCTTTCTTCTCTGCAGTCACCCTCAGGTTTTTCTTCTGCCTTTTAACTCTTGAGGCTTTCGATGGCTATGTCAAAGATCTCTCTTAATGTCCCATTGCACTTGAAAATATGTGGGTCATCTTCCAGCATCTTTTGATATTGATTCATGACACACTTCTACAGTGATAACAACACAGATTCTGTATGATTTCAACGCCTTGAGACCATGACATTTTTGCCCCGAGTTTTGTGTCCCTGGGTATCTCCCAGTGACTCCAGGTTTGCTGTGTATGGGAACTTGAATAGAATTTGTATCCCATTGTTGTGTGAAAATTGTGTAAAAACCTTCTTTATGTTGAATCGGTCCATACTGCTTCTCCGGGTCTACTGTATTCTTCGACATCTCTTTATAGTCATGGTTACTTTTAAAGAGTTTGCTATTAAAATTCTAATTAAAAACCGTACTTTACTTAAAAATAATTGCAACATACATTGGTAATATATATAGTCTTGTTCTGCATTTTCCAAGTCTCCTATACATGCGTTAATCATCTTTTCATAATAAAAAAGAAAGAAAATAAAAAAGAAATTGAAGTTTAAAAATGAAAAGGAACACATGATTAAAAATGATGACAGAGGGTTGGATCCAGACTGAGAGGCCCACATAGGCTGAACAGCATTCTCCTTGCTGCTGCTGCTGCTGCTGCTAAGTCACTTCAGTCGTGTCTGACTCTGTGCGACCCCATAGACGGCAGCCCGCAAGGCTCCCCCGTCCCTGGGATTCTCCAGGCAAGAACACTGGAGTGGGTTGTCATTGCCTTCTCCAATGCATGAAAGTGAAAAGTGAAAGTGAAGTCGCTCAGTCGTGTCTGACTGTTTGCGACCCCACAGTCTGCAGGCCACCAGGCTCCTCCGTCCATGGGACTTTCCAGGAAAGAGTCCTGGAGTGGGGTGCTACTGCCTTCTCCTTGGGGAGGTGTAAATAGACTTTTTGGGAACCTCCATGGAAGGATGTGCAAATAGACAGCATAGCTCAGGCTGGTGGCCGGGATAAACGACGCTCATGTTCTAGTTTGTAGGCAATGGGAACCAAGCCAATGCGTTTCAGAGAGGAGAAACATAAGTGTAGTACCTGGAAAATGTTAAACAATCATTTGAGGTGTGGAAGACCGGACTTTGAGGACCATGCAACATCACAGCAGCATCAACAATATGATGCAACGAAGATGGTAGACTGTTTTTTTTTTCCCCCATAGTTTATGTGAGTTGGTGATGCACAGGGAGGCCTGGCGTGCTGCAATTCATGGGGTCGCAAAGAGTCGGACACGACTGAGTGACTGAACTGAACTGAACTGGACTGATACTTGATTTACAATGCTGTTAGTGTTTCAGATGTTCGGCAAAGTGATTGAGCAATAGACTTTCCCATGTTCTTTTCCACTATGGACAAAAAGCAGGATATTGAATATTTCTCACAGGAGACTGACTCTAGTTTCCTGTGTTCCACAGTACATCCTTGTGGTTAATCTGTCTTGTACAGAGTGGTGTGTGTACGCTTTCCTGATGGATCAGCTGGTAAAGAATCCGCCTGCAGGAGACCCCGGTTCAATTCCTGGTTCAGGAAGATCCCCTGGAGAAGGGACAGGCTACCCACCCCAGTATTCTTGGGCTTCCCCGATGGCTCAACTGGTAACAAATCCGCCTGCAATGTGAGAGACCTGGCTTTGATCCCTGGATTGGGAAGATCCCCTGGAGCAAGGGAAAGGCTACCCACTCCAGTATTCTGGCCTGGAGAATTCCATGGAGCTGCAGAGTCAGACACGACTAACCAACTTTGAGTCTGAGTGTGTGTATGTTAGTCCCAAACTCCTGATTTATCCCTCCCTCCCTCTCCCGTTTGCTAACCCTAGGGTTGTTCTCTCTGTCAGTGAGTCTGTTTCTGGTTTGGTCCATTCATTTGCATTGTTTACTTTTATTTTTACATTTTTATTGGCATCCAGTTGATTTACAATGCTGTGTTAGTTTGTCCTGTACCAAAGTGACCGAGTTATATGTGTATCTACTCTGTTTTAGATTCTGTTCCCTTATAGATCATTACAGGGTATTGAGTAGAGGTCCCTGTACTATGCAGTATGAACATATTACTCATCTGTTGTATACATCGGAGAAGGCAATGGCACCCCACTCCAGTACTCTTGCCTAGAAAATCCCATGGACGGAGGAGCCTGGTGGGCTGCAGTCCATGGGGTCTCTAAGAGTCGGACAGGACTGAGCGACGTCACTTTCAGTTTTCACGTTCCTGCATTGGAGAAGGAAATGGCAACCCACTCCAGTGTTCCTGCCTGGAGAATCGCAGGGACGGGGGAGCCTGGTCGGCTGCTGTCTCTGGGGTTGGACAGAGTTGGACACGACTGAAGCGACTTAGCAGCAGCAGCAGTTGTATATATAGTGGTGTGTACATGTCAGTCCCCATCTCCAAATTTGTCCCTCTCCCACCTTAGCCCCTGGTCACCATCAGTTCAGTTCAGCCACTCAGGCGTGTCCGACTCTTTGCGACCCCATGAATCGCAGCACGCCAGGCCTCCCTGTCCATCACCAACTTCTGGAGTTCACTCACACTCACGTCCCTCGAGTCAGTGATGCCATCCAGCCATCTCCTCCTCGATCGTCCCCTTCTCCTCCTGCCCCCAATCCCTCCCAGCATCACAGTCTTCTCCGATGAGTCAACCCTTCGCATGAGGTGGCCAAAGTACTGGAGTTTCAGCTTTAGCATCATTCCTTCCAAGGAAATTCCAGGGCTGATCTCCTTCACAATGGACTGGTTGGGTCTCCTTGCAGTCCAAGGGACTCTCAAGAGTCTTCTCCAACACCACAGTTCAAAAGCATCAATTCTTCAGTGCTCAGCCATAGGTTTGTTTTTACATCTGTGCCTCCATTTGTTTGGAGGATGAGTTCGTGTGAACCATTTTGTAAGATGCCGCATATAAGTGATATCATACGGCATTTGTCTTTGTCTGTCTGACTTACTTCACTTACCGTGATCATCTCCAGGTCCATCCGTGTGGCTTCAAATGGCATTACTTCATTCAGTGATGTCATCCAGTATTTATCTTTCTCTGACTTATTTCTTGAGAGTCCCTCGGACAGCAGGGAGATTCAACCAGTCCATCCTGAAGGAAATCAGTCCTGAATATTCATTGGAAGGACTGACGCTGAAGCTGAATCTCCAGTCCTTTGCCCACCTGATGCGAAGAGACGACTCAGTGGAAAAGACCCTGATGCTGGGAAAGACTGAAAGCAGGAGGAGAAGGGGATGACAGAGGATGAGATGGTTGGATGGCATCACCGACTCAATGGACATGAGTCTGAGCAAGCTCTGGGAGCTGGTGATGGACAGGGAGGCCTGGCATGTTGCAGTCCATGAAGTGGCAAAGAGTTGGACACGACTGGAGACTGAGCTGACTGACTGACTTATTTCACTTAGTATAATGCCCTCCAAGCCCATCCATGTGGCTGCAAATGGGAAAGTTCCCTTCTTTCTTGGCTGAGTAATATTCATTTGTATATGTGGACTGTGTGTGCTAAGTCACTCCAGTCATGTCCAGCTCCTTGCAACCCCATGGACTGTAGCCCACCAGGCTCCTCTGTCCATGGGATTCTCCAGGTAAAAATACTAGAGTGGGTTGCCATTTCATCCTCCAGGGAATCTTCCCGACCCAGGGATCGAACTCAGGTTTCCTGCATTGCAGGAGGATTCTTTACCATCTGAGCCGTTTCATCCTCCAGGGAATCTTCCCAACCCAGGAATCGAAGCCGTGTGTCATATGTCTCTGCATTAGCAGGCGCATTCTTTACCACTAGATGTGTATGGAAAGTCCCGTATATATGGACTACACCTTCTTTATCCATTCGTCTGTTGATGGGCTTGATCACATCTACTGAATACCTCCATTCTGGCACCTAGATGAGACTCTGATTGGAAAGCTTAATCTCACTCAGATACCCCAAGCCATTGGCCTCTCCACTCATACAGCTGACCGTGGCAGGGACTCTCAGAGAGGCAGTTATTCTTCTGTTAGTGCAAATCCAACAGGGACCCAAGAGGAATCAGCACTGCTTGCTCCTCTGGGAAAGACCCAGCAGTTCCATTCGGATGAAGTTTGAGTTCAGACGGGCATGCAGGCCAGACGATCCCTGTCTGTGATGAAATGTCACGAGAAAGTCCTGCGTCATTGCTATCGTCCAGTCGCCCAGTCGCGTCTGACTCCTTGCGACCCCATGGGCTGCTGCACCCCAGGCCTCCCTGTCCTTCACAATCTCCTAGAGCATGCTCAAACTCATGTCCATCGAGTCAGTGATGCCATCCAACCATCTCATCCTCTGTCGTCCCCTTCTCCTCCCGCCTTTAATCTTTCCCAGCATCAGACTCTTTTCCAGTGAGTCAGGTTTTCACGTCAGGTGGCCAAAGGACTGGGGCTTCAGCCTCAGCATCAGTCCTTCCAAAGAACACCCAGGACTGATCTCCTTTAGGACGGACTGGCTGGATCTCCTAAGCCCTCCTTTAGACACACGTCATGACTCCAAACACATTCACGTCTCCCGGGACTTGTGTGATCCAGTCGTGATACAAGTCACTTTTCTCTGCAGTGTATTTTATTTTACTTACTTGTTTGTTTATTTTTGGCAGTGCTGAGTCTTTGTTACTGCACACGGGCTTTCTCTAGTTGCAGCAAGCAGGTTGTAGTGTAGGGGCTTGTCCTTCCCCGGAATATGTGAAAAATGCAGATAAATCACAGTGTCGTTAAGACTGCTATAAGGATCTGATTTGCAACACTCAGAGGATCATTCTAATGAGCATAACGGTCATTACCCTGCCTGGGCTGTCCCGGGCTTCAGGAAAAGGTTGACAATGTGGAGACCCACCCTGCCTCCCAACTGCTAAGGAAATGAGAAACCGTAGTTAACTACCCCTCACCCACTGGGCCAAACACCCTTGTATACTCACCCTTCTCCATAAACCTACCTGAGCCTGCTTCTCTTTCCAGCTGTCTTTCTCTCCTGCTCAGATACCACTTGTTTCGAAATTCAAGTGGCTCAGTGGTGAAAAACACAGCTGCCAGTGCAGGGGATGCAAGAGATGTGAGTTCGATCCCTGGTTCGGGAACATCCCCTGGAGGAGGGCATGGCAACCCACTCCAGTATTCTTGCCTGGAGAATCCCATGAACAGAGGAGCCAGGCAGGGCTACAGTCCATGGAGTTGCAAAGAGTCAGACTTGACTGAGTGATTAACACACTCAGAGACTCACCCAGTAAGGACTTGGTAGGTGCCCAGTGTTGGAGAAATCCTCTTCTCCTCTCTAGAAAGCATTCCTGCAGCCTCATAGCAATGACTGCATCAAATCAAAACCACAGATTTGNGTCCATGGGGTTGCAAAGAGTCAGACTTGACTGAGTGATTAACACACTCAGAGACTCACCCAGTAAGGACTTGGTAGGTGCCCAGTGTTGGAGAAATCCTCTTCTCCTCTCTAGAAAGCATTCCTGCAGCCTCATAGCAATGACTGCATCAAATCAAAACCACAGATTTGTTGATGCATATAGTATAACTTCCTTGAGGGGAGTGTGACCTAGATTCTGCTGACTTTATAAACCTTTTGCTGATAGAGTGCTTGATGCATAAACAGAAACTTTGCATCCGGGCATGAATACATGTTCATAAAGTCGAAAGTGAAAACAGATATCATTGCCTCGGTTTAGCGAAAGCTGTATCGCATCCTTTGTGAAGGATGTGGGAGAACCCAGATCGCATCGGTGGGCCCCAGCATCTTTGGCACCAGGGACCAGTTTTGTGGAAGACATCTTTGCATGGACCGGGGAAGGGGGGTGGTTTTAGGATGATTCAAGCACATTGCATTTACTGTGCACTTTATTTCTTAGCTTATACTGCTGCTGATCTGAGAGGACATACCAGTCTGTGGCCCAGAGGTTGGGGAACCCTGTCCTGTAGAACTGCAGACACATAGAAACTGGATTGAAAATATTCTAGACCATTACTTGCCTGAAAACCAAGAAAAGGAAATTCCAAATGCCAACACAGAAGCATTGTGAGCTGAAATGTTATTTTTTTTAATTACATATAAAGAAATAAAAGTGCACATTATTTCATTCAATGCTAGGTTACAGGATGCCATAGGTGTCTTTTCCTACTTAATGTATTTTTGGCTGAGCTGAATCTTTCTTGCCATACTCAGGCTGGCTCTAGGTGTGGCGAGTGGGGGCTACTCTTTCGTGGCACGGGGGCTTCTTGTTGCTGTGGTTTCTCTTGTGGCGGAGCATGTGCTGTAGAGCACGTAGGTTCAATCGTTGTGGCCCCCAGGCTGAGCTGCCCCGTGGCGTGTGGGATCTTCCTAGACCAGGGGTCGGACTCATATCTCCTGGATTTGCGGGTGGATTCTTAACCACTGGACCACTGGGGAAGCTCATACCACAGGTAGCTTCAAAGAGT
This sequence comes from Oreotragus oreotragus, assembly GCA_006410675.1. Classification (NCBI taxonomy): domain Eukaryota; kingdom Metazoa; phylum Chordata; class Mammalia; order Artiodactyla; family Bovidae; genus Oreotragus; species Oreotragus oreotragus. Next base: position 134,617 of record SJYX01001344.1, read on the forward strand.
TGCATGGAAATAAACACCGAAGAGTAATTCTACAGCAAAGTGCAATGTCACTCAGGATCGAGGAGCCCATAAAATATTTTCAGGCACGTAAACACTCAAGCGTGGGCTACTTGCTGCTGCTGCTGCTGCTGCTAAGTCACTTCAGTCGTGTCCAACTCTGTGTGACCCCATAGACGGCAGCCCACCAGGCTCCCCCATCCCTGGGATTCTCCAGGCAAGAATACTGGAGTGGGTTGCCATTTCCTTCTCCAATGCATGAAAGAGAAAAGTGAAATTCTAGACCATTACTTGCCTGAAAATTAAGAAAAGGAAATTCCAAATGCCAACACAGAAGCATTGTGAGCTGAAACGTTGTTATTTTTTTAAAAATACATATAAAGAAATAAAAGTACATATTATTTCATTCAATGCTAGGTTACAGGATACCATAGGTGTCTTTTTCTACTTAATGTATTTTTGGCTGAGCTGAATCTTTGTTGCCGTACTCAGGCTGTCTCTAGGTGCGGCGAGTGGGGGCTACTCTTTCGTGGCATGGGGGCTTCTTGTTGCTGTGGTTTCTCTTGTGGCGGAGCATGTGCTGTAGAGCACGTAGGTTCAATCGTGGTGGCCCCCAGGCTGAGCTGCCCCGTGGCGTGTGGGATCTTCCTAGACCAGGGGTCGAACTCATATCCCCTGGATTTGTGGGTGGATTCTTAACCACTGGACCACTGGGGAAGCCCATACCACTGGTAGCTTCAAAGAGTTGCATGGAAATAAACACCGAAGAGTAATTCTACAGCAAAGTGCAATGTCACTCATTGCAAAACATAAAAATGTGGCATAAATCTGTACAATACACAATGCAGAAATATGCCTGTATGTTTGTAGAACATGACAGCTACTCTTTTGTCCACGGAATTCCAGGCAAGAGTAGCAGAGTGGGTTTCCATTCCCTCCTCCAGGGGATCTTCCCAACCCAAGGAGGAAATCTGGGTCTCCCTCATTGCAGGCAGGCTCTTTACCATCTGCGCCTCCAGGGAAGTCCATGACAGTTAAACCTAGGAGCAAAATATGCGATTGTGTATGGAGCCCTTTTGAGCCATGGTCTTATATCTATCGTGGTCAAAATAATTGTTTACTTCTGTTTATAATGCGTGAAACTGTTGGATTTACGATCCTAGAAAATAATGCATGGAAGACGGTAGGTGAAGATAACGTTTAAGATACTTTCAGATGCTTCAGTCTTTGAGGAGAAAGTTAGACATGTCAAGTAGTTATATATCTTTTGCATGCATGTATTAAAATGTGAGGATTAACCACTGAAGAATACAAAACAAACATCTAATTACAAACCCATAGAGGATAAGAGTGCTAATCAAAATTTAATCAGTCCAGTGGGGGCCAGGAGAGGGGGAGGAATATGAAAGGAAAACAGAACCTTCACGTTACATAGGAACAGGGACAAAATTAACAATACATGTAGAAATGATGAAACATGGAAAATGGATTCATCGAACAAACTAGTTATGTATGAGTCCGTGTTGTGTGCAAATGAGGCAATGCAGAATGATACATTCATCAGAATGTGACAAATTGTGCACAAAAATCCTATGTATTATTCATGAGTCAATGAATAATAACCCTGTCTTCACTTGAGTGATACAAGACATTTTCATGAAAAGGGTTGTCTAGGCTGAGAGGAGGACAAATATGCTATTAGAATAATGCATACTGCCTCTTACCTTTTTTTAAAAAAGTAAACATTTGAGTGGAAAGTCTCAACTTTAAATCTATGTATGCTGGATTATGGTTACTAGACTTCTACCATGTTCCTTCTCTCTTTCCTGTCATTGTAAACATGTTTCAACATGAAAAATTCATCTTCTGTACACTTAGAACATTTCACTGCTGCTGCTGCTGCTAAGTCGCTTCAGTCGTGTCCGACTCTGTGTGTCCCCATAGACGGCAGCCCACCAGGCTCCCTCGTCCCTGGGATTCTCCAGGCAAGAACACTGGAGTGGGTTGCCATTTCCTTCTCCAGTGCGTGAAAGTGAAAAGTGAAAGGGAAGTCACTCAGTCGTGTCCGACCCTCAGCGACCCCACGGACTGCAGCCTACCAGGCTCCTCCGTCCATGGGATTTTCCAGGCAAGAGTACTGGAGTGGGGTGCCACGTTTCACAGTGGATTATAAATGGCATCTACAAGCATGTGATGTTTTGAAACCTCAGGTGTTTGAATAATAAAGCGTCTCTGCGGCACATATTCAAAACAGGATCACAACCAGCACAGGTGAAGTGTTTTGGAGGCTACAATTGAGCCAAACTCGGTCTCCCTTCCAAGTTGGCTGGTGGTAGTTAGGAAGACTTCCCGAGTCCTGAGAAAGAAAGAGATGGAAGCATACCTTTAACTCTTTAATGCATGAGTTATTTCTGGAAACTTGAGTTTCTTTGGGAAAAAAAAAAAATGCTAGAGTCTGGGCATATGTCCAGAGAAAACCATAATTTGAAAGGACATACTCATAGCACCATTCACAATAGGCAGCACGTGGGAGCGACGTCAGTGTCCACCCACACAGGACTGGATAAACAAGATATGGTACTTATGTACGGTAGACTATTAGTTGTATCCACGTCTCAACTATTGTAAATAGTGTTGCTATGAACATTAGGGTGCATATATCCTTCTGAATTATGCTTTTCCCCAGATACATGCCCGGGAGTGGGATTTCTGAATCATATGGTAGCTCTATTTTTTTTATTTTTATTTTTTTAGTTTTTTTTAAGGAACATCCATACTGTTTTCCCTAGTGGGGGCAGCAATTTCCATTCCCACTAACACTGTAGGAGGGCTCCCTTCTCTCCTTCCCCTTGCCAGCATCTATTGTCTGTAAACTGTAAATAATGGTCCTTCTGATCGGTGTGAGGTGATGATAGCTCATTGTAGTTTTGATTTGCATTTCTCTGAGATAATCAGTGATGGTGAGCATCTTTTCACGTGTCCTTTGGTCATCTATAATTCTTCCGTGGAGAAATGTATGTTTACTGATCGATGTGGGGTGATAGCTCATTGTAGTTTTGATTTGCATTTCTCTGAGATAATCAGCAATGGTGAGCATCTTTTCACATGTCCTTTGGTCATCTGTAATTCTTCTGTGGAGAAAGGTCTGTTTAGGTCTTTGCCCATTTTTTGGATGGAGTTGTTTTGTGCGTTATTGAGTTGTATGAGCTGTCTGTGTATTTTGGAGATTAAGCTCCTGTCATTTGCATTGTTTGCAAGTTTTTCTTCCATCCCAGAGATTGTCTTTTTGCTTTGTTGATAGTCTCTTTTTCTGCTGTGCAAAAGCTTTTAAGTTTGATTAGATCCTATTTGCAAAATGGAGTTTCTAACTCATTATGTTGGCGGGCTTTTCCTGAAAGGGATGAAGCCAACAGAGCTTGCTGTGGTATTGAGAGGCTAAGGAAACAGAAATGAGAAACACAAATCCCAAATCATTATACGAATGTGGATTGAATACAAAAGCCTAGTAAACATTTAGTGGGGGGGGGTGTGGAATATCACAGACTGCATGTAAGTGTGATACAGAAGAGCATGGGGTGATAGTCTTGTTCTTCAGCTGTGTCTGACTCTTTGCAACCCCGTGGACTGTAGCCCGCCAGCCTTCCCTGTCCACGGGATTCCCCAGGCAAGAATCCTGGAGTGGGTTGCCGTTTCCTCCTCCAGGGGATCTTCCCCGGCCCAGGGATCGAACCCATCTCTACTACACTGCCAGGTAGATTGTTTACCACTGAGCCACCGGTGAATCCAAGGAAGACACTAGCTGCAATCCATAACCTGTAGGGTGATGTTTAAATGACCGTAATACTTCAAAAGTCCAACTGGCATTTAAAACTGTCTTATTAGGGAAAATGAGATATTTTTAGAATGTCATCTTCATTTCTTTCCTCTTTTATTGAAGTGTATAACTAATAATCAGTGAAGCAGAAGTAATATTTACTAATTGCACAGATGGACAGTTACTTTGGGACATTGCTTCTGAAAACTGGACTTTCTGTTTCATATTTGAGTGAACCGAATTTCAGAACAATAGAATGTGTGACTGTTTCAGCTCTTACTTAATCCTGCACGGAAATCCTAGTGGGGCTTTAAACAGCTTCCTTCAGTGATGTTAAAAAAAATATATATATATTATTCAACTCCTCTTAAGCCACCTTTACACAATACTAGCTTCTTTATGGGAAACCAAATCCCATAATGCTTATTACAGAGAGAATTGCATTTGCTTTTGAATTTTCTTGAACCGCGCACTTTAAAGCAGGTTGGAAATTAGAATGTAATATACATGAAAAACCAGGGGGGGAATAGTTCTGGAATGAGACTGTCAGTGAAGATTTCCTTCTGGCAATTTTATTTCCACCGCGGAGAAAAATACAAGCACATTCTAAATCTGTTTCAATATGTGAGGGAGTTTTAAGTTTGATACCAGAAGACTGGCTGTTTGGGAGCAGAAGCAAAAGGGCAGGGAGAGTTGGTTTGAGAAAGTAAAAACTCTATATAAACCCAGAACCTACCTGAGTCTGTATTGAGGTCGCAGTTCAGATGCTCAGTCGTGTCCGACTCTTTGGGGATCCCATGGACTGCAGCACCGCAGGCCTCCCTGTCCTTTGCTATTTCCCAGAGTCGGCTCAAACTCATGTGCGTCGAGTTCGTGATGCCATCCAACCATCTCACCTTCTGCCGCCCCCTTTCTCCTCTTGCCTTCAGTGTTTCGGACTCTTTTCCAATGAGTTTGTTGAACCGCAAGGTTCTGCCCTGGAGTCCGTCGCCCAAGACCACCAAGACACAGGATTGATGCAAATAGCAAGAGGATTTATTGAACCGGCGCGCCGGGGTTCTGTCCTCCTTAAGCAAGGAGCGAACCCCGATGACAGTTACAGAACAGTTTTTAAGCACAAAAAACCACATTGGGCGGGGAGGTATAGATATATCATGATTGGTCACAATACTGCTGACCTTTAAAAGGATAGGCTTGTGAGGGTCTGGCGATATAATTCTGCGGATAACACACAGTTTACACAACTTGTTTTTCTGATTCTCTGGAAAGTCAAACCTTCCAGGTCAGGGTCTGTAAGCCTCCAGGTCAGGGTCTGTGAGTCACAAATAACAGAGATAACCTTTCAGTTGGTCTGGAAAATCCCTAAATCTTACAGGTAACTTCCTCACAAGTTGACTCGTCCCATCAGCTGGCCAAGGTATTGGAGGATCAGCTTAAGCAATGACATGAGTACCTTGTGACTAAATTCCAATGTATCAGATTCCATCACTGTGAATGGAATTCACATTCGCATGAATGAAGGAATGCTTCCCCCCACCCCATTCAAGGGTCCCACATTCAGAGTCACGAGGCAAAATTATTTTTTTAACTTTTTTAACTGCCCTGGGTCTTTGTTGCTGTGTAAGGGATTTTCTCTAGTTGCAAACCAGTTGGGGCCACTCTGCGTGGCAGGACGTGGACTTCTCCTGTGATGGTTTTCCTCGTTGAGGCAAATGGGGCTTCGGTCATTGCCACACACGGAGTCAGTAACTGTAACGGACGGGCTCCGTTGCCCTAAGGCAGGCGGGATCTTCCCGGATCAGGGATGGAACCCACGTCCCCTGCATTGGCAGGTGGATTCTCAACCACCAGACCACCGAGAAAGTCTATCATGTGGCATTTATTTATTTTTTTTCAGTGTTAGTTTAACTTTATTTTATTTTTATTTTTAATTTTTTTATCATGTGGCATTTAATGTCACATCCCCAACATTTCATTTCACCTGTGACCGTGTCTCAACTCTCGCTTACTCTTCCACGACCATGAACATCTAGAGGATGGCTGAGGCAAACGTTTGTATCAACAGGGAGATAACAGAGGGTCTGTGAGTCACAAATAACAGAGATAACCTTTCAGTTGGTCTGGAAAATCCCTAAATCTTACAGGTAACTTCCTCACAAGTTGACTCGTCCCATCAGCTGGCCAAGGTATTGGAGGATCAGCTTAAGCAATGACATGAGTACCTTGTGACTAAATTCCAATGTATCAGATTCCATCACTGTGAATGGAATTCACATTCGCATGAATGAAGGAATGCTTCCCCCCACCCCATTCAAGGGTCCCACATTCAGAGTCACGAGGCAAAATTATTTTTTTAACTTTTTTAACTGCCCTGGGTCTTTGTTGCTGTGTAAGGGATTTTCTCTAGTTGCAAACCAGTTGGGGCCACTCTGCGTGGCAGGACGTGGACTTCTCCTGTGATGGTTTTCCTCGTTGAGGCAAATGGGGCTTCGGTCATTGCCACACACGGAGTCAGTAACTGTAACGGACGGGCTCCGTTGCCCTAAGGCAGGCGGGATCTTCCCGGATCAGGGATGGAACCCACGTCCCCTGCATTGGCAGGTGGATTCTCAACCACCAGACCACCGAGAAAGTCTATCATGTGGCATTTATTTATTTTTTTTCAGTGTTAGTTTAACTTTATTTTATTTTTATTTTTAATTTTTTTATCATGTGGCATTTAATGTCACATCCCCAACATTTCATTTCACCTGTGACCGTGTCTCAACTCTCGCTTACTCTTCCACGACCATGAACATCTAGAGGATGGCTGAGGCAAACGTTTGTATCAACAGGGAGATAACAGATGGAGGCCACCTTAGATATAATTTATCATAGATCCAGCCTTGAAGATAGAAGCAGAACTCTTCAGTTCAGTTCAGTTCAGTTCAGTTCAGTCGCTCAGTCGTGTCTGACTCTTTGCGACCCCATGAATCGCAGCACGCCAGGCCTCCCTATCCATCACCATCTCCCGGAGTTCACTCAGACACACGTCCATCGAGTCCGTGATGCCATCCAGCCATCTCATCCTCGGTCGTCCCCTTCTCCTCCTGCCCCCAATCCCTCCCAGCATCAGAGTCTTTTCCAATGAGTCAACTCTTCGCATGAGGTGGCCAAAGTACTGGAGTTTCAGCTTTAGCATCATTCCTTCCAAAGAAATCCCAAGGTTGACCTCCTTCAGAATGGACTGGTTGGATCTCCTTGCAGTCCAAGGGACTCTCAAGAGTCTTCTCCAACACCACAGTTCAAA
>SJYX01001344.1:150268-165999 GCA_006410675.1 Oreotragus oreotragus
AAAAAAAAAAAAAAGTCTTCAAAAAAAAAAAAAAGTTGAAATTTGGTATGTGTCTCTGCCTCCAAGATTTCATAATACCCCTGTTAAGTTTGGGGCTTCCCTGCAATGCCGGAGACCCGGGTTTGATCCCTGGGTTGGAAAGATCCCGTGGAAAAGGAAATGGCAACCCACTCCAGTGTTCTTGCCTGGAGAATCCCATGGACAGAGGAATCTGGTGGGCTACAGTCCATGGGGCGGCAAAGAGTTGGACATGACTGAAGTGACTTCGCAGACATGCCCGCAAGCAGCCCAGAGACCTCACCGCGGGAGGCTGGCCATCCTATTAATATGGCCAGAGGCAGAAAACAACGAGCTAGAATGATCCTGTGCCAGCCCATGGGGTCGTAAGAGTCGCACTCGGCGTGGCGGCTAAACCACCACTATCATAGCCACTAAACCACCACTAAAATGATAAGGTTATCAGTCTTTTTTTTTCCCCTCAGAGCCTCACCATAGTCTTGCAAGCTGTGCACATCATGGCCAAAGCAGGTTTCCAAACTGCTCACCTGCAGTTTCAGCAGCATGATAAATTTTCAGTTCAGCCACTCAGTCCTGTCGGACTCTTTGTGACCCCGTGGACTGCAGCACGCCAGACCTCCCTGTCCATCACCAACTCCCGGAGTTTACCCAAACCCATGTCCATTGAGTCGGTGGTGCCATCCAACCATCTCATCCTCTGTTGTCCCCTTCGCCTCCTGCCTTCAACCTTTTCCCAGCATCAGGGTCTTTTCAAATGAGTCAGCTCTTCACATCAGGTGGCCAAAGGATTCCAGCTTCAGCTTCAACATCAGTCCTTCCAATGAACACCCAGGACTGATTTCCTTTAAGATGAGGTGGTTAGATCTCCTTGCAGTCCAAGGGACTCTCAAGAGACTTCTCCAGCACCACAGCTCAACAGCATAATAAATTTTAGATGTCTCTACCTATCACCAGATAACAGAGGAAGAGAAAGGAAGAATGAGAACATTCCAGTTCTTAGCAACCTGGCAGGATAAAAAGGGATGCTCTTTTTCAGTTGTATTCGTGTGGGGTCCGAGGTGTGCAATTAACAACAATTCACATGTGTCAGTTTTCTCCAAGGTCTCCAAAACCTCGCCATCCATGTTTCAAACTGGCTGTGCTGGGGACATTTTCAGAGGTCTTTTTTTTTTTTCAGTCAATATTGACTGTGATGGAAATTGTCACATCCTGTCATTCATCTGTTATTATCAGGATCTCTCTCTTTCTCTCTCTTTCCCCCTCTTTATTTATTAATTTTTATTTTTTCCCTTTTTTTTTTTTTTTTTTAAGATGCCTGGCTTTTTTGCCTCTGGTCTCTTGCTGGCTGCAAGGCCTTTCAGTACATCTTAGTTTTCATGGAAGGATTATTGCTTTAGAATATTGTGTTGGTTTCTGCCATGCATCAGCATGAATCAGCCACAGATACACATGTGTCCCCTCCCTCCTGAGCCTCCCTCCCACCTCCCTCCCCATCCCACCCCCTGTCTCTTATACACATCTAGATGTGTATAAGAGACAGGTATATCTGTGTCTATTTCTGGGCCATCCGCATCTCCGTCATGTGTCTGCATGCCTCTGTGTGTACCATTTCCATCTCCACCTGCATCTGTATATCTGTGTCTATTTCTGGGCCATCCGCATCTCCGTCATGTGTCTGCATGCCTCTGTGTGTACCATTTCCATCTCCACCTGCATCTGTATATCTGTGTCTATTTCTGGGCCATCCGCATCTCCGTCGTGTGTCTGCATGCCTCTGTGTGTACCATTTCCATCTCCACCTGCATCTGTATATCTGTGTCTATTTCTGGGCCATCCGCATCTCCGTCGTGTGTCTGCATGCCTCTGTGTGTACCATTTCCATCTCCACCTGCATCTGTATATCTGTGTCTATTTCTGGGCCATCCGCATCTCCGTCGTGTGTCTGCATGCCTCTGTGTGTACCATTTCCATCTCCACCTGCATCTGTATATCTGTGTCTATTTCTGGGCCATCCGCATCTCCGTCGTGTGTCTGCATGCCTCTGTGTGTACCATTTCCATCTCCACCTGCATCTGTATATCTGTGTCTATTTCTGGGCCATCCGCATCTCCGTCGTGTGTCTGCATGCCTCTGTGTGTACCATTTCCATCTCCACCTGCATCTGTATATCTGTGTCTATTTCTGGGCCATCCGCATCTCCGTCGTGTGTCTGCATGCCTCTGTGTGTACCATTTCCATCTCCACCTGCATCTGTATATCTGTGTCTATTTCTGGGCCATCCGCATCTCCGTCGTGTGTCTGCATGCCTCTGTGTGTACCATTTCCATCTCCACCTGCATCTGTATATCTGTGTCTATTTCTGGGCCATCCGCATCTCCGTCGTGTGTCTGCATGCCTCTGTGTGTACCATTTCCATCTCCACCTGCATCTGTATATCTGTGTCTATTTCTGGGCCATCCGCATCTCCGTCGTGTGTCTGCATGCCTCTGTGTGTACCATTTCCATCTCCACCTGCATCTGTATATCTGTGTCTATTTCTGGGCCATCCGCATCTCCGTCGTGTGTCTGCATGCCTCTGTGTGTACCATTTCCATCTCCACCTGCATCTGTATATCTGTGTCTATTTCTGGGCCATCCGCATCTCCGTCGTGTGTCTGCATGCCTCTGTGTGTACCATTTCCATCTCCACCTGCATCTGTATATCTGTGTCTATTTCTGGGCCATCCGCATCTCCGTCGTGTGTCTGCATGCCTCTGTGTGTACCATTTCCATCTCCACCTGCATCTGTATATCTGTGTCTATTTCTGGGCCATCCGCATCTCCGTCGTGTGTCTGCATGCCTCTGTGTGTACCATTTCCATCTCCACCTGCATCTGTATATCTGTGTCTATTTCTGGGCCATCCGCATCTCCGTCGTGTGTCTGCATGCCTCTGTGTGTACCATTTCCATCTCCACCTGCATCTGTATATCTGTGTCTATTTCTGGGCCATCCGCATCTCCGTCGTGTGTCTGCATGCCTCTGTGTGTACCATTTCCATCTCCACCTGCATCTGTATATCTGTGTCTATTTCTGGGCCATCCGCATCTCCGTCGTGTGTCTGCATGCCTCTGTGTGTACCATTTCCATCTCCACCTGCATCTGTATATCTGTGTCTATTTCTGGGCCATCCGCATCTCCGTCGTGTGTCTGCATGCCTCTGTGTGTACCATTTCCATCTCCACCTGCATCTGTATATCTGTGTCTATTTCTGGGCCATCCGCATCTCCGTCGTGTGTCTGCATGCCTCTGTGTGTACCATTTCCATCTCCACCTGCATCTGTATATCTGTGTCTATTTCTGGGCCATCCGCATCTCCGTCGTGTGTCTGCATGCCTCTGTGTGTACCATTTCCATCTCCACCTGCATCTGTATATCTGTGTCTATTTCTGGGCCATCCGCATCTCCGTCGTGTGTCTGCATGCCTCTGTGTGTACCATTTCCATCTCCACCTGCATCTGTATATCTGTGTCTATTTCTGGGCCATCCGCATCTCCGTCGTGTGTCTGCATGCCTCTGTGTGTACCATTTCCATCTCCACCTGCATCTGTATATCTGTGTCTATTTCTGGGCCATCCGCATCTCCGTCGTGTGTCTGCATGCCTCTGTGTGTACCATTTCCATCTCCACCTGCATCTGTATATCTGTGTCTATTTCTGGGCCATCCGCATCTCCGTCGTGTGTCTGCATGCCTCTGTGTGTACCATTTCCATCTCCACCTGCATCTGTATATCTGTGTCTATTTCTGGGCCATCCGCATCTCCGTCGTGTGTCTGCATGCCTCTGTGTGTACCATTTCCATCTCCACCTGCATCTGTATATCTGTGTCTATTTCTGGGCCATCCGCATCTCCGTCGTGTGTCTGCATGCCTCTGTGTGTACCATTTCCATCTCCACCTGCATCTGTATATCTGTGTCTATTTCTGGGCCATCCGCATCTCCGTCGTGTGTCTGCATGCCTCTGTGTGTACCATTTCCATCTCCACCTGCATCTGTATATCTGTGTCTATTTCTGGGCCATCCGCATCTCCGTCGTGTGTCTGCATGCCTCTGTGTGTACCATTTCCATCTCCACCTGCATCTGTATATCTGTGTCTATTTCTGGGCCATCCGCATCTCCGTCGTGTGTCTGCATGCCTCTGTGTGTACCATTTCCATCTCCACCTGCATCTGTATATCTGTGTCTATTTCTGGGCCATCCGCATCTCCGTCGTGTGTCTGCATGCCTCTGTGTGTACCATTTCCATCTCCACCTGCATCTGTATATCTGTGTCTATTTCTGGGCCATCCGCATCTCCGTCGTGTGTCTGCATGCCTCTGTGTGTACCATTTCCATCTCCACCTGCATCTGTATATCTGTGTCTATTTCTGGGCCATCCGCATCTCCGTCGTGTGTCTGCATGCCTCTGTGTGTACCATTTCCATCTCCACCTGCATCTGTATATCTGTGTCTATTTCTGGGCCATCCGCATCTCCGTCGTGTGTCTGCATGCCTCTGTGTGTACCATTTCCATCTCCACCTGCATCTGTATATCTGTGTCTATTTCTGGGCCATCCGCATCTCCGTCGTGTGTCTGCATGCCTCTGTGTGTACCATTTCCATCTCCACCTGCATCTGTATATCTGTGTCTATTTCTGGGCCATCCGCATCTCCGTCGTGTGTCTGCATGCCTCTGTGTGTACCATTTCCATCTCCACCTGCATCTGTATATCTGTGTCTATTTCTGGGCCATCCGCATCTCCGTCGTGTGTCTGCATGCCTCTGTGTGTACCATTTCCATCTCCACCTGCATCTGTATATCTGTGTCTATTTCTGGGCCATCCGCATCTCCGTCGTGTGTCTGCATGCCTCTGTGTGTACCATTTCCATCTCCACCTGCATCTGTATATCTGTGTCTATTTCTGGGCCATCCGCATCTCCGTCGTGTGTCTGCATGCCTCTGTGTGTACCATTTCCATCTCCACCTGCATCTGTATATCTGTGTCTATTTCTGGGCCATCCGCATCTCCGTCATGTGTCTGCATGCCCCTGTGTGTACCATTTCCATCTCCACCTGCATCTGTATATCTGTGTCTATTTCTGGGCCATCCGCATCTCCGTCATGTGTCTGCATGCCCCTGTGTGTACCATTTCCATCTCCACCTGCATCTGTATATCTGTGTCTATTTCTGGGCCATCCGCATCTCCGTCATGTGTCTGCATGCCCCTGTGTGTACCATTTCCATCTCCACCTGCATCTGTATATCTGTGTCTATTTCTGGGCCATCCGCATCTCCGTCATGTGTCTGCATGCCCCTGTGTGTACCATTTCCATCTCCACCTGCATCTGTATATCTGTGTCTATTTCTGGGCCATCCGCATCTCCGTCATGTGTCTGCATGCCCCTGTGTGTACCATTTCCATCTCCACCTGCATCTGTATATCTGTGTCTATTTCTGGGCCATCCGCATCTCCGTCATGTGTCTGCATGCCCCTGTGTGTACCATTTCCATCTCCACCTGCATCTGTATATCTGTGTCTATTTCTGGGCCATCCGCATCTCCGTCATGTGTCTGCATGCCCCTGTGTGTACCATTTCCATCTCCACCTGCATCTGTATATCTGTGTCTATTTCTGGGCCATCCGCATCTCCGTCATGTGTCTGCATGCCCCTGTGTGTACCATTTCCATCTCCACCTGCATCTGTATATCTGTGTCTATTTCTGGGCCATCCGCATCTCCGTCATGTGTCTGCATGCCCCTGTGTGTACCATTTCCATCTCCACCTGCATCTGTATATCTGTGTCTATTTCTGGGCCATCCGCATCTCCGTCATGTGTCTGCATGCCCCTGTGTGTACCATTTCCATCTCCACCTGCATCTGTATATCTGTGTCTATTTCTGGGCCATCCGCATCTCCGTCATGTGTCTGCATGCCCCTGTGTGTACCATTTCCATCTCCACCTGCATCTGTATATCTGTGTCTATTTCTGGGCCATCCGCATCTCCGTCATGTGTCTGCATGCCCCTGTGTGTACCATTTCCATCTCCACCTGCATCTGTATATCTGTGTCTATTTCTGGGCCATCCGCATCTCCGTCATGTGTCTGCATGCCCCTGTGTGTACCATTTCCATCTCCACCTGCATCTGTATATCTGTGTCTATTTCTGGGCCATCCGCATCTCCGTCATGTGTCTGCATGCCCCTGTGTGTACCATTTCCATCTCCACCTGCATCTGTATATCTGTGTCTATTTCTGGGCCATCCGCATCTCCGTCATGTGTCTGCATGCCCCTGTGTGTACCATTTCCATCTCCACCTGCATCTGTATATCTGTGTCTATTTCTGGGCCATCCGCATCTCCGTCATGTGTCTGCATGCCCCTGTGTGTACCATTTCCATCTCCACCTGCATCTGTATATCTGTGTCTATTTCTGGGCCATCCGCATCTCCGTCATGTGTCTGCATGCCCCTGTGTGTACCATTTCCATCTCCACCTGCATCTGTATATCTGTGTCTATTTCTGGGCCATCCGCATCTCCGTCATGTGTCTGCATGCCTCTGTGTGTACCATTTCCATCTCCACCTGCATCTGTATATCTGTGTCTATTTCTGGGCCATCCGCATCTCCGTCATGTGTCTGCATGCCTCTGTGTGTACCATTTCCATCTCCACCTGCATCTGTATATCTGTGTCTATTTCTGGGCCATCCGCATCTCCGTCATGTGTCTGCATGCCTCTGTGTGTACCATTTCCATCTCCACCTGCATCTGTATATCTGTGTCTATTTCTGGGCCATCCGCATCTCCGTCATGTGTCTGCATGCCTCTGTGTGTACCATTTCCATCTCCACCTGCATCTGTATATCTGTGTCTATTTCTGGGCCATCCGCATCTCCGTCATGTGTCTGCATGCCTCTGTGTGTACCATTTCCATCTCCACCTGCATCTGTATATCTGTGTCTATTTCTGGGCCATCCGCATCTCCGTCATGTGTCTGCATGCCTCTGTGTGTACCATTTCCATCTCCACCTGCATCTGTATATCTGTGTCTATTTCTGGGCCATCCGCATCTCCGTCATGTGTCTGCATGCCTCTGTGTGTACCATTTCCATCTCCACCTGCATCTGTATATCTGTGTCTATTTCTGGGCCATCCGCATCTCCGTCATGTGTCTGCATGCCTCTGTGTGTACCATTTCCATCTCCACCTGCATCTGTATATCTGTGTCTATTTCTGGGCCATCCGCATCTCCGTCATGTGTCTGCATGCCCCTGTGTGTACCATTTCCATCTCCACCTGCATCTGTATATCTGTGTCTATTTCTGGGCCATCCGCATCTCCGTCATGTGTCTGCATGCCTCTGTGTGTACCATTTCCATCTCCACCTGCATCTGTATATCTGTGTCTATTTCTGGGCCATCCGCATCTCCGTCATGTGTCTGCATGCCCCGGTGTTTACCATTTCCATCTCCACCTGCATCTGTATATCTGTGTCTATTTCTGGGCCATCCGCATCCCCGTCCTGTGTCTGTATGCCTCTGTGAGTACCATCTCCACCTGGACCTGTATATCTGTGTCTAATTCGGGGCCATTCGCATCTCTGTCATGTGTCTGCATGCCTCTGTGTGTACCATCTCCATCTCCACCTGCACCTGTATATCTGTGTCTATTTCTGGGCCATCCGCATCTCCATCCTGTGTCTGTATGCCTCTGTGTGTACCATCTCCATCTCCACCTGCATCTGTATATCTGTGTCTATTTCTGGGCCATCTGCATCCCCGTCCTGTGTCTGTATGCCTCTGTGTGCACCATCTCCACCTGCATCTGTATATCTGTGTCCATTTCTGGGCCATCTGCATCCCTGTCATGTGTCTGTATGCCTCTGTGTACCATCTCCACCTGCACCTGTATATCTGTGTATATTTCTGGGCCATGCGCATCCCCGTCCTGTGTCTTTATGCCTCTGTGTGCACCATCTCCACCTGCACCTGTATATCTGTGTATATTTCTGGGCCATGCACATCCCTGTCCTGTGTCTGTATGCCTCTGTGTGCACCATCTCCACCTACACCTGTATATTTGTGTCTGTTTCTGGGCCATCCGCATCCCTATCATGTGTCTGCATGCCTCTGTGTACCATCTCCTTCTCCACCTGCACCTGTATATCTGTGTCTGTTTCTGGGCCATCCGCATCTCCGTCATGTGTCTGTATGCCTCTGTGTACNTTTTTTTTTTTTTTCTGCAACAAACTGAAATGTATGATTGTCACCTGAAGTGATTTTGGAAAAAATAGAAAGCTCAAATTTTGTATTTTCCACGACTCACAGTTGAATTATTTTTTTAATGAAAAAATTTTCTTTGATGTGCATCAATTCTAAAATCTTTATTGACTTTATTACATTTTTGCTTCTGTTTTATGTTCTCGGTTTGTTTGTTTTTTGCCTCAAGGCATGTGGAATCTTAGGAGGTGATGTCTTACCCACTGGAACACCAAGGAGGCCCCCCACAGGTGAATTTTTAAACTCAGCTCTGTCAGTTACAGTGGGATAGCTCTCAGTCATTAGAGTTAATTATGATAGTCTCTGGGACAAGGTAAGGAATCTCAGTGGGCACCATTATAACTATAGCCTAATCTGGTCTGTTTCATCAAGGCTATGGTTTTTCCAGTACTCATGTATAGATGTGAGAGTTGGACTTTGAAGAAAGGTGAGCACTGAAGAACTGATGCTTTTGAACTGTGGTATTGGGGAAGACTCTTGAGAGTCCCTTGGACTTCGAGGAGAGCCAACCAGTCCATCCTAAAGGAGATCAGTCCTGGGTGTTCACTGACAGGACTGATGCTGAAGTTGAAACTCCATTCCTTTGGCCACCTGATGTGAAGAGCTGACTCACTTGAAAAGACCCTGATGCTGGGAAAGATTGAAGGGAGAAGGGGACGACAGAGGATGAGATGGTTGGATGGCATCACCGAGATGAGTGTGTGTAAGCTTCAGGAGTTGGTGATGGACAAGGAGGCCTGGCGTGCTGCGGTCCATGGGGTCGCAGAGTCAAACATGACTGAGCGACTGAAATGAACTGAGTCTGGTCTCTTGTTCACCAAAAACCCAGATGTTACAAATCATTAGCCATGTGTGGGTCTTGTGAACAGACTAATGAAGTACCTGGTTTCATGATTTCGACCTTGGAGAGGGGCCTGTGTTCTGTCTACATAGCTGCCTCTCGGCTTTTTCTGATTTCATGGAGTGGGGGCTACTCTCCAGGTGCAGGGCACACGCTTCTCATGGAGATGGCTTCTCTAGTTGTGGAGCGCACGCCCAGTACTCACTGTGCACAGACCCAGTTTGCTCCACAGCACGTGGGGTCTTCCCAGACCAGGGATCAGACCCGCGTCCACTGCACTGGCAGGCGAATGCTTTTGCCCTGGATCACCAGGGAAGCCCTGATTTCAGCTGTATAACCAACTGCTTTAACGTCCTCGGAAGGTAGGAAGGGGAGCTCCGCCGAACAGAAGGTCCCTTCTTCCTGGTGAGCTGACTTTGGAAGTTTTGCCTTCCAGGGGCTCACGGTCTGGCTTTGCTGCTTTTCCGACGGATGTACAGTTGGCGTGACCTTCTCTGGTGGCTCAGTGGTGAAGAATCTGCCTCCTGATGCAGGTTTGATCCTGGGTGCAGAAGATCCCCTGCAGAAGGAAATGGCGACCCAGTCCAGCATTCTTGCCTGGAGAACCCCATGGACAGGGGAGCGTGGCTGGCCATAGTCCTCGGGGTTGCAAAGAGTCGGACAAGATTAAGCAGTTGAAATCGCAGCAGGTTTATCCCCTACCCCGTCCCTTTCTCCACTTAGAGGAACCACTAGCTTATCCTTCATATCGACGAGTCCACGGCCTTTCTGTTATTTTCACTCACTTGCAGTTTTTGACTCCACGCATAAGCGATATCTGGGCCTTCCCTCATAGTTCAGTTGGTAAAGAAGCCGCCTGCAATTCAGGAGACCCCGGTCCGATTCCTGAGTCAGGAAGATCCCCTGGAGAAGGGAGAGGCTACCCACTCCAGTATTCTTGGGCTTCCCTTGTGGCTCAGCTGGTAAAAGAATCCATCTGCAATGCGGAAGACCTGGGTTCGATCCCTGGGTTGGGAAGATCCCCTGGAGAAGGGAAAGGCTACCCGCTCCAGTATTCTGGCCTGGAGAATTCCATGCACTATATAGTCATTGAGGGGTCGCGAAGAGTTGACATGACTGAGCGACTTTCCCTTTCATAAGTGATAGCATATGATACTTATCTTTGACTTCCTTCATGTAGTACGATGGCCTCCGAGGTCATCCATGTGCTGCTGTTGGCATTATTGCATTCTTTTTTGCGGCCGAGTACTACTCCGCTGTATACCGACGTACCGCCTCTTTTTTATCCCTTCACCTGTGGATGGACCCTTGGGCGGTTTCCGGGTCTTGGCTGTTGTCAACAGCACTGTGCTATGGTACGAAAATTAAGGCGTGCGTCTCTTTTCTAGTTAGAGTTTCCACCTTTTGTGCCTATGTGCGCAGGAGTGGGATTCTTCCAGCATCATATGATAGCTCTAGATTGCGTTTTTTAACGAACCTACGTACCGTTCTTCATAGTAGCTGCACCAGCTGGGTACGGATGGAGATATTTCAAAACTCCCAAGTAAACCACACAGGAGACACAACCATCAACCGTCCCCACAGAGAAGCATAAACTCCCAGTGGCTGCACCTAGTCCCGATAATTCGTATACCTATGAAACTGTTCATCAGCATCTGTTCTCATATATGTAACATTCACCCCCATGGGATACCAACACTTTGCCTGAAGTTCAGCTTTCAATTTCACTGGAGTCCACCTGGCTGGCATAAGTTAGCCCCAGAACTCCCACCTCAAGATCTCCTAATACACAGATTAGTTCCTCAGGACCGAAATAAGATTGAAAGATACTTCATTAAACTATCCCCACACAGATTAGTTTCTCAGGACTGAAGTAGGATTGAAAGATACTTCATTAAACTATCCCCACACAGATTAGTTTCTCAGGACTGAAGTAGGATTGAAAGATACTTCATTAAACCATCCCCACAGGCAGGCAAATTCGCATCTACACCACTAGAAGCAGAATAAAATATCAAAGCCGATGTCACTAAGAATCCCTTAGAGGTTAATAATAATGTATGTTTTGCTATTAGATTGAGGGCAAAAGGAGAAGGGGGCGACACAGGACGAGATGGTTGGATGGCATCACCAACGCGATGGCCATGAGTGTGAGCAAGCTGCAGGGGATGGTGATGGACAGGGAAGCCTGGCGTGCAGCAGTCCTTAGGCCTACAAAGAGTCACACACGACGTAGCGAGTGAACAACAGTGATAATGCGTATTTCTTTCAACTGTGGTAGATGGGATATATATGTAATCCAGGGAAAGAGCGTCACAACTGTTCGTGAAGACGTACAATGATTCTCACAGGGGTATTGTCAAATAATGGTGATGGAGATTACAGGAGAGGATGTTTATTTTATTAATAAGATGGACATGATGAAACAAGCCACACTTTCTCCAGGGGGATTTGCCTGTCAAAATTCTACTGCTGTTTAACTTAAAATAAGAAGATTCATTCCATTCAGGGAGGAAAAAAAAAATCAGTGAAGAGATCTTTAGCTATTTGAAAAGATCAAGGATTTGTCAAAAGTACAAAAGAGACTACATTTTTAAAAAGTGGAGGTTTGTGACTCCCATCAGGGAGGTTTGGCTGGCAGGGAGGAGCCATTTCAGGGAGAAACCATTTTTGGTTTTTTTTTTTTGCCAGTTAGAATTTTGGAATACAGGACAAGAAGCATAGGAATACAGGACAAAAATGTTATTACTTAAAGCATACGTAGAATAAACGTATTACTAGTTAAAATACCCATTCTACACTCACTCATCGTAACCACTGTATATTAATCAGGTAAGGGGTAATATTTGCTGCATTAGTCGCTCAGTCACGTCTGACTCTTTGCAACCCCATGGACTGTCCGTGGGATTCTCCAGGCAAGACTACTGCAGTGGGTTGCCATTTCCTTCTCCAGGGGATCTTCCTGACCCAGGGCTTTGACCCGAGTCTCCTGCATTGCAGGCAGATTGTTTACCATCTGAACCACGAAGCAAGCCATTAATCACCTACTGGTTGTCCGTCTATATCACATGGCATCTTAGCATCCATAAATCAATATCATTCTTAAAATATCAGCTCTGTTTGTAATATTTGCTGTGCCATGATTGATTTATCCCCTCTAAATAAGTCAGATCTCTATTGTGATAGAAGTTAACAAGGCTTGTAAATATATCTGGGAATTCTTTGCAACGTCTTCAACGATGGATTAAAGACAAAAGTATAATGAAATACACTTCAGACTCTTCAACATACATGTCAGCAAATTCACTCAACAAGTTTATTTTCTTTAGTGGTATGTAATCTTGCCATGGTATACTGACTTCTGACTTTAAAGCCAAGTCTTTGGCAAGGAATGGTGATGGAGATTACAGGCGAGTATGTTTATTTTATGGACATGATGAAACAAGCCACACTTTTTCCAGGGGGATTTGCCTGTCAAAATTCTACTGCTGTTTAACTTAAAATAAGAAGATTCATTCCATTCAGGGAGGAAAAAAAATCAATGAAGAGATCTTTAGCTATATGAAACATACTGTGTAACTGAGCATCCATTCATCAGATAAACAGCAAAAAACTAATTTAAAATGGAAGGTACGCATAAATACAAAGAAGATTAAAAAATAAAGGTGCTATGCATTTAAAGTTACTTTATCGGGTAATTAATTTCTAAAGAGTTATTTCTCTCCTGCCCTACTTCCATGCAGAAACAAGTTCTGTCCTTCAAAGCTGGTGTTTTGTGTATATTCTTCAACTCTTAACCACTGAGGATGCTTTAAATTGAGAATTCTATGAACTGTAGTTGCAATTACATAATCAAACAGAACAACCCCTGATTCTTTTAATGGTTTGTATTGACTTTGCTTTTCCAAGAAAAAAGATGCTTGAGTAGATAGCACAAAATAATTCACCTTTTGACTGAAGAAGACTCAATTCAATTTCATTTGTTCAATCAGCATGATAAACAGAGTGTAATTTACCTTCAAAAGGAAGAGAGTTTTTTAAGGTTTTTTTTGAGTGAAAGTGAAAAATGAAGTCACTCAACCGTGTCCGACTCTTTGTGACCCCATGGACTATATCCTACCAGGCTCCTCTGTCCATGGAATTCTCTAGGCAAGAGTACTGGAGTGGGTTGCCATTTCCTTCTAGTGATATAAAACCTCACATCGAATTCTTTAGTTCTGTTCAGTTGCTCAGTCATGTCCGACTCTTTGCGACCCCATGGATAGTAGCCTGCACCAAGCTCCTCCATCCATGGGATTTTCAAGGCAAGAGTACTGGAGTGGGTTGCCATTTCCTTCTCCAGGGAATCTTCCCAACCCAGGGATCGAACCCAAGTCTCTCACATTGTAGACAGACGCTTTACTGTCTGAGCCACCGGGGAAGTCTAAAATGGAAGGTACACATAAATTAAATACAAAGAAGATTTAAAAATAAAGGCGTTATGCATTTAAAGGTATTTTATCAGGTAATTATTTTCTAAAGAATTATTTCTCTCCTGCCCTACTTTCATGCAGAAACACGTCCTGTCCTTCAAAGCTGGTGTTTCGTGTATATTCTTCAGCTCTTAACCACTGAGGATGCTTTAAATTGAGAATTCTATGAACTGTAGTTGCAATTACACAGTCAAACAGAACAACCCCTGATTCTTTTAATGGTTTATATTGACTTTGCTTTTCCAAGAAAAAAGATGCTTGAGTAGATAGCACAAAGTAATTCGCCTTTTGACTAAAGATGACTCAATTTGATTTCATTTGTTCAATCAGCATGATAAACAGAGTGTAATTTACCTTCAAAAGGAAGAGAGTTTTTTAAAGGTTTTTTTTTTTTTTTTTTTAGTAGTGATATAAAACCTCACATCAAATTCTTTATTTCTGTTCAGTCGCTCAGTTGTGTCCAACTCTTTGCAACTCCGTGGACTGCAGCACACCAGGCCTCCCTGTCCATCACCAGCTCCAGGAGTCCACCCAAACCCATGTCCATCGAGTCGGTGATGCCATCCAACCATCTCATCCTCTGTCGTCCCCTTCCCCTCCCGCTTTCATGTCCATGGATTGTATAGTCCATGGGGCTGCCAAGAATCAGACACAACTGAATGACTTTCAGTTCACTTCATGATATGTTTTGCCTGTGTCGAAAACAGTTGGACCATGTCAGATTTTCCTATTGCGTGATCCTGCAATTCCACTCACAACTATGAGAGGCATGAAACCATGTGTCCACATGAAGACTTGGACAGAAATTCATCGTGTCTTTATTTAAGAGAGAAAAGAAAAATTGGAAGCACCAAATAGTCATCAAGTACAGAACAGGTCAGCGTATCTTCTTTATGCAGTTGTACCATGAATCGTATTCATCAGTCAAGAACAAAGCATTAATAAGTGCAACATGAGACATGAATTCCGATAAACTCTCCGCCAAGTGAAAGAATCAAGACGTCAAGAGCCGTTTACATGAAATTCTAGAATAACACAGCGAATGGATGCATGCTAGCCCCGGGGCCGAGAGTAAGAAAAGGCCAGGCTTCACGGGGGCTAGAGAAACTCGGGAGGGTGTTTATAGGCTTTTATGTTTTGATCTCAGCAGCGATGACACAAAATAATAGAGTCAGTGAAACTCACAAACTTTACACTTCAAGAAGGTGGGTGACTGTCTAAAAATTGTTTATCAATAGCACTGGAAGATACAGTACTTTTTACAGTAAGCTTTCATGATAAATTTTGTGTTTTCCCCCTCTTTTTCTCTATCTGTCTAATCATCTCTCCATCATGTATCTGTCATCTGTCTATCAGCTAGCTCTCTCTGTCTATCAGTAGTATCTGGCGAGCTCACAGGCATAGCTTCATTTCTGTCCAGCATCTGTCCATCTATCATCATTTATCTCTCTGTGCGTCTTTATAGCTATCTGTTCAGTCGATCAGTCCTGTCCGACTCTTTGCAACCACCGTGGACTGCAGCTCACCACACTTGTCTGTCCTATACTATCTCCCAGAGCTTGCTTAAACTCACATCCATTGAGTAGATGATACCATCCGACCATCTCATCCCCCGTCGTCCCCTTCTCCTCCTGCCTTCACTCTTTCCCAGCATCACGGTCTTTTCCAATGAGTTGGCTCTTTGCATCAGGCGGCCAAAGTGTGTCTAATATCTAGTGTCAGTCTGTCTGTGTGTACATCTCTCTGTCTATCCATCCGTCATCTGTCTTTGTATCATGACTCTATGTGTCTACATATCCAGCCATCTATCTAGCATCTATTTGTCTCTGTATTTACTTTAATCTATCTATCACCTATGTACACACCTATTTGTCTGGGTGTGTACACATCTATCTGTTTGTCTAGAATACTCAAACTACAGCACAATTGCACTCATCTCACACGCTAGTAAAGTAATGCTTAAAATTCCCCAAGCCAGGCTTCGGCAATACGTGAACTGTGAACTTCCAGATGTTCAAGCTGGTTTTAGAAAAGGCAGAGGAACCAGAGATCAAATTGCCAACATCTGCTGGATCATCGAAAAAGCAAGAGAGTTCTAGG
>SJYX01001344.1:166375-206992 GCA_006410675.1 Oreotragus oreotragus
CTGGAATCAAGATTGCTGGGAGAAATATCAACAACCTCAGATATGCAGGTGACACCACCCTTATGGCAGAAAGTGAAGAGGAACTAAAAAGCCTCTTGATGAAAATGAAAGAGGAGAGTTAAAAAGTTGGCTTAAAGCTCAACATTCAGAAAACGAAGATCATGGCATCTGGTCCCATCACTTCATGGGAAATAGATGGGGAAACAGTGGAAACAGTGTCAAACTTTATTTTTCTGGGCTCCAAAATCACTGCAGGTGGTGACTTCAGCCATGAAATTAAAAGACGCTTACTCATTGGAAGGAAAGTTATGACCAACCTAGACAGCATATTCAAAAGCAGAGACATTACTTTGCCAACAAAGGTCCGTCTAGTCAAGGCTATGCTTTTTCCAGTGGTCATGTATGGATGCAAGAGTTGGACTGTGAAGAAAGCTGAGTGCTGAAGAATTGATGCTATTGAACTGTGGTGTTGGAGAAGACTCTTGAGAGTCCCTTGGACTGCAAGGAGAGCCAACCAGTCCATCCTAAAGGAGATCAGCCCTGGGTGTTCATTGGAAGGGCTGATGGTGAAGCTGAAATGCCAATACTTTCGCCACCTGATGCAAAGAGCTGACTCATTTGAAAAGACCCTGATGCTGGGGAAGATTGAGGGCAGGAGGAGCAGGGGACGACAGAGGATGAGATGGTTTGGATGGCATCACTGACTCAGTGGACATGGGTTTGTGTGGACTCCAGGAGTTGGTGATGAACAGGGAGGCCTGGCGTGCTGTGGTTCATGGGGTCACAGAGTTGGACACAACTGAGCAACTGAACTGAACTGAGTGATCTGTTTGTCGCTGCTGAGGTGAATGTCAAGATATGCTGAAGGATTCAGCTTCACCCCCTGACACCAAGGTGGTTCAAGCATTTAGCAGGCCAGAGCCTTGGGCAGTCTTGACCCCCACCTTTATCTACTGAAAACTTCCCAAGACAAATACATTCAATCAGCTCCTTGGCTTGTCCCGTCCATTACCTGCATGTTGGTATGAAAGTATTTCTACAGAAAATTAAGGATAGTATCCATTTTCTCAAAATTTTTATCTCCACCCAAATTCTGCTCAGGGAGTCTGATTCAAACTGTACCGGTAGAACAGAAAGCTGAGATATGATTTTATAAGGATACATTAGATGTATTTTAATAAAAGTGATCACTGTGTAATTATTCCTCATTGATCTGTTTCTTCCCACAAATAGAGTTAAATGAGCAAGCAGATTTAATCTAAAGTTGTTCAGAACTTGAATTGATTCTCTTAATTAAGGCGAGGGCTTGTTGTACATTCTAAGAGACCTAGAGGTCATTCCTCAAAATCATTCAAGCACCCGTTCTTCATTTTAACCTGAAACTTAACTCTTGGTGTTTATTATGAAGGAATTATGGCATGTTAATTGACGCATTCAAACTGTGGTGCTGGAGAAGACTCTTGGGAGTCCCTTGGACTGCAAGGAGATCCTACCAGTGCATCCTAAAGGAAATCAGTCCTGAATGTTCACTGGAAGGACTGATGCTGAAGCTGAAGCTCCAGTCCTTTGGCCACCTGATGCAAAGAGCTGACTCTTTGGAAAAGACCCTGATGCTGGGAAAGATTGAATACAGGAGGAGAAGGGGACGACAGAGGATGAGATGGTTGGATGGCATCACCGACTCGATGGGCACGAGTGTCAGCAAGCTCTGGGAGTTGGTGATGGACAGAGAGGCCTGCGTGCTGCAGTCCCTGGGGTCACAAAGAGTTGGACACAACTGAGCAACTTTCACTTTCACTTCCAGTCTGACCTAGAAAAGTATAGACACTGATTAGAAACAGACTTAGATAGAGACTTGGATTTATAGAATTAGGCATGCGAGTCTAAGGGCTTCCTAGGTAGCGTTAGCAGTATTCACCTGCCAGTGCAGGACATGTAAGAGACGTTAGTTCAATCCCGGGGTCAGGAAGATTCCTCTGGAGGAAGGCATGGAAACCCACTCCAGTATTCTTGCCTGGAGAATCCCATGGACAGAGGAGTCTGGTGGGCTGCAGTCCATGGGGTTACAAAGAGTCAGCCCGGACCAAGCGACTGAGCTTGCACGCACCGTATGCAAGTCTAGATATCCATATCCACCTGGGTCTCCATTTGCGGCTGCCATCCTCTCCACTTGTATCTCCTCCATCCATGAGTCTGTATCTGCATATCCCATGCACAAGTACACCTATGTCTGGAGATCTGTGTCTGCATATCTGCATGTGCATCCTGTACGTCTCCATCTATCTGCATCTCCTTCTCTAACGGCATCTCCGTCTGGTGTCTGTATCCCTGTATCTGTCTACATCATTCGCATCTGCATCCGTATATCCATGTATGTCTGTACCATCTACACCTACATCATCACCAGCATCAACTGCATCCTTGTATCTCTATCACTCCCATCGTCATCTGAGCCGGCATCTCCATCCATACATCCATGCCTCTCTCCATCTGTGTCATCCACATCTCAATCCGTATGTTCACACCTGTCTCTATAGCATCTCCATCTTCATCATGTATCTACATGTCTGTCTCTACATGTATCGTCTACATCCATATAGACATGCCTATGTCTATGCCATCTACATCTGCATCCCCGTCCTGTGTCTGTATGCCTCTGTGTGTACCATCTCCACCTGCATTTGTATATCTGTGTCTATTTCTGGGCCATCCGCATCACCGTCCTGTGTCTGTATGCCTCTGTGTGTACCAGCTCCACCTGCACCTGTATATCTGTGTCTATTTCTGGGCCATCTGCTTCCCCGTCATGTGTCTGCATGCCTCTGTGTGCACCATCTCCACCTGTACCTGTATATCTGTGTCTATTTCTGAGTCATCTGCATCTCCGTCATGTGCCTGCATGCCTCTGTGTGTACCATCTCCATCTCCACCTGTACCTGTATATCTGTGTCTATTTCTGGGCCATCTGCATCTCTGTCATGTCTCTACATGCCTCTGTGTGTACCATCTCCATATCCACCTGCATCTGTATATCTGTGTCTATTTCTGGGCCATCTGCATCTCCGTCATGTGTCTGCATATCTCTGTGTACCATCTCCATCTCCACCTGCATCTGTATATCTGTGTCTATTTCCGGCCATCCGCAACTCCGTCCTGTGTCTGTATGACTCTGTGTGTACCATCTCCACCTGCACCTGTGTATCTGTGTCTATTTCTGGGCCATCTGCATCCTCGTCATGTGTCTGTATGCCTCTGTGTGTACCATCTCCACCTGCATCTGTATATCTGTGTCTATTTCTGGGCCATCCGCATCTCCGTCATGTGTCTGAATCCCCGTCATGTGTCTGTATGCCTCTGTGTGTACCATCTCCATCTCCACCTGCACCTGTATATCTGTGCCTATTTCTGGGCCATCCGCATCCCCATCATGTCTCTGCATGCCTCTGTGTGCACCATCTGCATCTCCATCTCCATCTCCACCTGCATCTGTTTCTCTCTGTCTATTTCTGGGCCATCCGCATCCCCGTCATGTGTCTGTATGCCTCTGTGTATACCATCTCCATCTCCACCTGCATCTGTATATCTGTGCCTATTTCTGGGCCATCCGCATCCCTGTCATGTCTCTGCATGCCTCTGTGTGCACCATCTGCATCTCCATCTCCATCTCCACCTGCACCTGTATATCTGTGCCTATTTCTGGGCCATCCGCATCTCTGTCCTATGTCTGTATGCCTCTGTGTGTACCATCTCCACCTGCACCTGTATATCTGTGTCTATTTCTGGGCCCTCTGCATCTCTGTCATGTGTCTGCATGCCTCTGTGTGTACCATCTCCATCTCTGTCTCTTATACAATATATATATATATATGCATAATCAAGGCTATGGCTTTTCCAGTAGTCATGTATGAATGTGAAAGTTGGACCATAAAGAAAGCTGAGTGCTGCAGAATTGATGCTTTTGAATTGTGGTGTGGAGGAGACTCTTGAGAGTCCCTTGAACTGCAGGGAGCGCCAACCAGTCCATTCTAAAGGAAGTCAGTCCTGAATGTTCACTGGAAGGACTGCTGCTGAAGGTAAAATCACAACACTTTGGCCGCCTGATGCAAATGACGGACTCACTGGGAAAGACCCTGATGCTGGGAAAGATCGAAGGTGGGAGGAGAAGGGGACGGCAGAGGATGAGATGGTTGGATGGCATCACCCACTCACCAGACATGAGTTTGAGCAAGCTTCTAGAGCTGGTGATGGACAGGGAAGCCTGGCGTGCTGTAATCCATGGAGTTGCAAAGAGTCAGACAGGACTGAGCTGATATATATATATAAATGTGTGTGTTAAAGTATGATATTTGCTTTTCCCTTCCCAACTTAACTTTGTCTTTAACTCACCAGACATGAGTTTGAGCAAGCTTCTAGAGCTGGTGATGGACAGGGAAGCCTGGCGTGCTGTAATCCATGGAGTTGCAAAGAGTCAGACAGGACTGAGCTGATATATATATATAAATGTGTGTGTTAAAGTATGATATTTGCTTTTCCCTTCCCAACTTAACTTTGTCTTTATAATAGACTCTTGGTTCATGTTAGTCAGCAGAGGAGTTTGAAAGATTGCACTGGTTTCATTCGTTAGCAGAAAATTTACAGAGATAGTCCCATCGAGGCACTGGCTTTCCAAAGTCTATATTGATCAGTGGGGGTCCTAATTGCTAGTTAGACTGTTAAGGAAGTCACCTCCTTTTTTAAGAGTTATTTGTTCTTGGCTGTGGTGCTCAGGCCTCTCATTGTGGGGGCTTCTCTTGCAGAGCACGCGCTCTGGGCCAGCGGGCTTTGGAGCACACAGGCTCAGGAGTTGGAGCAGGGGGGTCTTCATGCACCAAATCAGGGTGGGTTTCAGGAGTGATGGCTTCAGGAGGACCCGTGTACTACATTGATCATGCACTATATTTCTATTATTATCACATCAGTTCCACCTCAGATCATCAGGCATCAGATCCTAGCGGTTGGGGACCCCTGCTTTACATGGTTAGCTCCATAATGGTAAATATTGCATCAAAATAGCTTAAAGGAATCTCTCCAGTGCTGTTAGCTAAAGTCCTACCAAATGGCAGGTCCCTTTTCCCCCCTGTGAAGTTTGTAGGTGCCCCATGAAGGTTAAATCTTATGAGCGTTATGCACTTCTCAGCTGGTCCAAATTAATGGGGCATGGGGAGTTTTCTGCCTGACTCATCTGTGTGCATTTATTTATTTATGGGACCACAACTACTGCTGTCGAATTGGTGTGAACTCGCTACTCAAATGGGAGGGCAGGTCACCGACATAAGCACAAACATTGGCAGATTTTATGAGGGGGAAAATACTCTAATTCAAGCAGATACCAGGAGGTTCTGTCCACAGGGACTGCAATGAAATCTGTTCTTTCAAACATTTCCTCCAAGACTGAAGCCGAACTGCCTTTGTTTATATCATCCCACTGAGTGGACTGCGCTTTCCTCATCCTGTTTTCTGGGGCCTGATCTTCACTGCTGCCCCTGTTTCTGTTTCTTTGCCTTCTTAAATGATGCGGTATTGTTGTTCAGCCACTACTTTGTGTCTAACTCTACGATCCCACGGAACGCAGCACACCAGGCTTCCCTGTCCTTCACCATCTCCTGGAGCTTGCTCCAACTTGTATCCGTTGAGTCAGTGATGCCATCCAGCCATCTCATCCTCTGTCATCTTTCTCAGCATCAGGGTCTTTTCCAGTGAGTCAGCTCTTTGCATCAGGGTGGCCAACATCAGTCCTTCTAGTGAGTATTCAGGACTGATCTCCTTTACGATGGACTGGTTGGATCTCCTTGCAGTCCAAGGGACTCTCAAGAGTCTTCTCCAACACCACAGTTCAGAAGCATCAATTCTTCGGCGCTCAGCTTTCTTTATAGTCCAACTCTCACATCCACATATGACCACTGGAAAAACCATAGCCTTGACTAGACGGACCTTTGTTGGCAAAGTAATGTCTCTGCTTTTGAATATGCTGTCTAGGTTGGTTGTAACTTTTCTTCCAAGCAGCAAGTGCCTCTTTGTCTCCTCTATTCTGAAATGGATTAAAACACAAGATCCAGAAATACTAGATAATGGCTAGAAACACTCATGTTTGAGAAGAACAGCCTAGAGTAAATCTTTTCCTCTGCCTCTTGATAAATTTTGAAGACCACTTCTTTCTGGTTAATCACATCTTATTATATCTGCCAAAATTATCTGCAACACAGTAGGCCTCTTGGATAATTGAGAGAAATAGAAAGCAATTTCAAAGTCAAACAATAGGACTTGCTTTTTTTACCCTAAATTCAAATAGGTTTCTTTTGAATAAATATTGTTCATTGTGTAGATACTTTGCAGAATTGTTATGGTCTTCATTAACAAATGCACCAGGTACAGATTTTAAATTGCACTTTGCCCAATGGACATTTTAAATAATTTCATTTCAGGATAATTGGTTGAAAGGTGTTTCAGATTACACTCTTTGAGAAAAGAGAATCAATTTCAATTGAAAGAAACATCCAGAGTTGCAGACTGGGCCCAGATTTCATGTCATAAATCAAACCTCATTTTCTGCTCCGAGTTACTAATTTATTTTGCTCTGTTTCTGATGTCTGTTTGATCACAAGTAGAAATGAGTATACAATAAGATATGCCTTCAGACTTGTAATTTGCAATTTTAGACATTTAACAGATCTTTTTTCACTTTCACTTAAACAGTTTAAAGCAATGCCATTTCTCACTATCCCCAAAGCATCTATACAAGGCTGCCTTATTAAAGGCTCTGGGATATTACATGAAAAGCCTGCAGTTTGCAGAGTTTAATGTTGCTTATCTTAACAGCTGCAAAGCAGAAGGCATCTAAACCCTTTCTCTACCCTCTGAAAGTGTTCCAAAAAGTCCAGCACTCAGGTAAATTATCTAGAAATCGTTGAGGGGACTGGTTAACATTTGCAAGTGCAGTAGCTTCTACCATTCCCAAGACCCTTAACTGATATTTGTCATTATTCAGTCGCTCCATCGTATCTGACCCTTTGCGACTCCGTGGACTGCAGCACGCCAGGCTTCCCTGTTCATCACCATCTCCCAGAGCTTGCTCACACTCATGTCCACTGAGTCGGTGATGCCATCCAACCATCTCATCCTCTGCCGCCCCCTTGTTCTCCTGCCCTCAATCTTTCCCAGCATCAGGGTCCATTGCACCTACATTGTCATTTAATTGTGAAAACAGAGGGCCACTGATAATACTGAATATTAATTGAGACATCAGAGCAAAAAAGAGCAGTCATGCATCTCGAAAATAGAGATAACATTTTTTTTTTCCAGCTGCAGCAAATTATGTTTTCAAAGTTCTGGACATAACTTTAAAACGTAAGTTTTCAAACATAAGCATATTGGCATTGCATCAAAGTAAACTACAGATGTTTTACTTATGTTCGAAACAAAAGGTTTTCCTGGGTGAAGGTACCGCTGTTAAATGCCTCTTAAATAACAACATTAAGAAATGTTATTTATTCATCTTTTTTGGGAAGACTGAAGCGGAAGCGCATAGTTAGATGAGCTTATTTGGTGTGGACACAGGAAGCTTCTGCACACAGAATGTAACCAATACATTCTGTGCACTGCCAGGAGGAGAGATTCAGCAAGGCAAGGAGACCAACTTGGGGGAATAAAAGGCTGTAAAAGTCTTTGAGCCCAACTCTAGCAGAGGCTCAAGTCTTCCCACTCAGCAGCCATCCCTCTTGCCTGGTGACGATTGCTCAGGATAAGGAGAAGCTGGATTTTTAGTATCTGTTCATGGTGATTCTTTGTTTTACTTTAAAAAAAAAATTAATTGGAGGATAATTGCTTTACAGTGTTGCATAGTTTCTGGTGTGCAACATCGTGACTCTGTCATAACTATATGTGTGGGTGTTGTGTGATATGTACGTGTATACACACAGAACACACATATCCCCTCCCTCCTGAGTCACACCTCATCCCACCCCTCTAGGTCATCACAGAGCCGCAAGCTGAGCTCTCAGTGCTATACAGCAGCTTCCCACTAGCTGTCCGTGTTACACATGGTCGTGTGGATGGGCTTCCCTGGTGGCTCAGACGGTAAAGAATCCGCCTGCAGTGCGGGAGACCTGGGTTCGATCCCTGGGTTGGGAAGATCCCCTGGAGAAGGGAATGACAACACACTCCAGTATTCTGGCCTGGAGAATTCCATAGACAGAGGAGCCTGGTGGGCTACTGTCCATGGGGTCGCAAAGAATTGGACACGGCTGAGCGACTAACACACACACAATTTGTGTGTGTGTGTGTGTGTATATATATATATATACAATCAGTTCTACTTTCTCCGTTATCCTATCCTCTCTTTCCCCTGCTGTGTCCACAAGTCTGCACTCTACATCTATGTCTCTGTTCCTGTCCTAAAAATAGGTTCATCAGTACCACTTTCATAGATGGAATTATATATATATATATGCATAATCAAGGCTATGGCTTTTCCAGTAGTCATGTATGAATGTGAAAGTTGGACCATAAAGAAAGCTGAGTGCTGCAGAATTGATGCTTTTGAATTGTGGTGTGGAGGAGACTCTTGAGAGTCCCTTGAACTGCAGGGAGCGCCAACCAGTCCATTCTAAAGGAAGTCAGTCCTGAATGTTCACTGGAAGGACTGCTGCTGAAGGTAAAATCACAACACTTTGGCCGCCTGATGCAAATGACGGACTCACTGGGAAAGACCCTGATGCTGGGAAAGATCGAAGGTGGGAGGAGAAGGGGACGGCAGAGGATGAGATGGTTGGATGGCATCACCCACTCACCAGACATGAGTTTGAGCAAGCTTCTAGAGCTGGTGATGGACAGGGAAGCCTGGCGTGCTGTAATCCATGGAGTTGCAAAGAGTCAGACAGGACTGAGCTGATATATATATATAAATGTGTGTGTTAAAGTATGATATTTGCTTTTCCCTTCCCAACTTAACTTTGTCTTTATAATAGACTCTTGGTTCATGTTAGTCAGCAGAGGAGTTTGAAAGATTGCACTGGTTTCATTCGTTAGCAGAAAATTTACAGAGATAGTCCCATCGAGGCACTGGCTTTCCAAAGTCTATATTGATCAGTGGGGGTCCTAATTGCTAGTTAGACTGTTAAGGAAGTCACCTCCTTTTTTAAGAGTTATTTGTTCTTGGCTGTGGTGCTCAGGCCTCTCATTGTGGGGGCTTCTCTTGCAGAGCACGCGCTCTGGGCCAGCGGGCTTTGGAGCACACAGGCTCAGGAGTTGGAGCAGGGGGGTCTTCATGCACCACGGATTGACTTTGTGTCCCCTGCACTGGCAGGCGGGTCCTCAACCACTAGACCACCAGGGAAACCTCTATGTTGTCCCTTTTTTAAAAAAAAAAAAACTATTTTATTTCTTTTAATTGGAGGCTAACTACTTTATAATATTTTTAAAACTTTGCATCTATGACTCTCAGCGACTCTCTTTGCTAGCTCTCAATTGATCAGCCTGAGGTGCGTATTATTTTGAAACTACCAACATCAGAAAATATTCTCCGGCACCCAAGCTAAATGTCATGTTAACAGAATGTGCTATCAAAAATATAGGCTGGAAAAGGTTTTGAAAGAAAAAGCCTTAAAAAAAAATTTTTCCAAACATCTAGTTTGGGGCACTCTTTTAGAGTCGTGTCAATACATTTAGCATCGACTAGGAATCTTTTTCTGAAACCAGTCTCCCCACAGATACACAGATGAGGGAAAATAATAAGATATAGCAAAGTGACAGTTTAATATTCATCTCACATAAACACGTGTTGTGTCCACGCTGTGGGCATAGGGTAGGGCCAACTCTCCATTTCTTTTGTTGACAAGGGAAATTTCTCCGTTCCTAAAGTCCAATCATTCATCATTTCAGCTGTCAGGACAGTCAACGAAATGTTGCATTTCCACTAAAAATACTTGCACTGCGTCTCCCAGAAAATCGTTTTTAGGAAAGCCATCTGGTTCTTGAATGGTCATCTTCAGTGGTTTCTAGGTATCCACAGATGGCAGCATTAACCTTCTGAACTCACAGACACACACACACACAGTCACACACACACACTCACACATGCAAACACCACGTGCTTACAGACCATGCATGACTGTGGGGACCTAAGCCTTTCCTCTGTGATGCTTGTCCTCCAGGGATGACCTTCTTCCCGGATTCCCCCCGGCAACCTTTTCTGTCGGGTTTATCTCGGTACCCATGGATACAGAACTTGGTCCCTCATCAGACCTGGCTCATGCAAGCTTCTCGTTCGTTGGCTCCTGAACCGTGTGATTTCATTCAGTCACAGCACGGTACACCAGTCAGTTACCATCCCCAGCTCACTATCCCAAACAAAACCCAGGATAAGAACAAAATACATGTAATGTGGGGCTTTCCTGATGGCCCAGTGGTTAAAGAGTCTGAGCTTCTGCTACAGAGGGGCACAGGTTCAATCCCAGATTCGTGATTAATATCCCTCATGTCTCGGCACATGCCCAAAACAACGCCACAAAATATTGAATGACCTGGATATATTCAATGACCTGCTTACCAACCCATCGCCCATCTCGAGTTCAAACATCTTTGAAAATCCCATCTAGGGTCTTCTTTATCTCGAAGAAGTTGTGTTGCACAGATAGGCATTCTTAGGTGGATATACATTTTACATTTTCACCGCCTTTTACAAAGAAAGTGTCCCGTGACATCTATCATCTTGCTGGACTCGAGATTTTAGTTAAAATTCTGTCCTCAACGGTGCTTTCCCAGGGGTGTCGTTGAGCCCAGGAGTGCAGGTGAAGCTTTGCCGGACACTCTGGGTGGTCAGCTTTGAGACGTCACGGTTTCCTAGGTTTTCAGTCACTCAGTCGTGTCCTAGCCTTTGCGACTCCACGGAGTATAGCCCACCAGGCTTCTCCATCCGTGGGATTCTCCAGGCAAGAATACTGGAGTGGGTTGCCATTTCCTCCTCCAGGGGAATCTTGCCAACAGGATATAATAGCATTTAAACCCTGCCGTCCGAAAATGTATTCAGCAGCTTCGAGATCTATGTTGAAATGACAATGAGAAGCATCTCCAAAAGGTGGAAACAAAACAAAATTCAGCAGAAGAAAAGAAGATGCTCAAGTGTTACTCACTGTCCACTCCCTGACACTGGTTAGGGAGGAAAATGCCCACGTGAGCCGCAAGCAGAGTGTGCTCTGAATTTAGCTAGTTTGTCACGGACAGTCCGTCACCCTGAAAATAAAAGTGATTACGTCCCAGGCTTGAGGAGACAAACTCTCCCCCTTGATGACCTGCCCTTTCCATCTTTCAGGGACCGCGTGGATAATTATCAGACAATGTCATGAGGGGACTTAAACATTGTTATAAGGTTTCCTTTTTTTCACCCTTTCCCGGACTTTGAAACATGGCTTTTTCTTTTTAAAATCTTAAGGCAGAAAAACCGCCACCTCCTCTAGGGAATGGAGAAGGCAATGGCACCCCACCCCAGTCCTCTTGCCTGGAAAATCCCA
The DNA here is from genome assembly GCA_006410675.1 of Oreotragus oreotragus. Taxonomy (NCBI): domain Eukaryota; kingdom Metazoa; phylum Chordata; class Mammalia; order Artiodactyla; family Bovidae; genus Oreotragus; species Oreotragus oreotragus. The sequence goes on from SJYX01001344.1 coordinate 177,919, forward strand.
TGGATGGAGGAGCCTGGTGGGCTGCAGTCCATGGGGTCGCTAGGAGTTGGACACGACTGAGCGACTTCCCTTTCACTTTTCACTGTCATGCGTTGGAGAAGGAAATGGCAACCCGCTCCAGTGTTCTAGCCTGGAGAATCCCAGGGACGATGGAGCCTGATGGGCTGCTGGCTATGGGGTCGCCCAGAGTCGGACACGGCTGAAGCGACTTAGCAGCAGCAGCAGCAGCCTCTAGGAAAGTGTGTTAGAATCTGAACAGTATAGAAGCATGTAATCTGATTATTCAGAAAAAGAAAAAAAAATCTTGAGTAAATTTATGTTAATATTTTGATCATTAAGAAAGCTCACTTGAAGTGACTGCACATCCATGCCAAATAATTAATGTGCAATTATTGTGGGTATTTTCTAGCCTGTAGGTAGTAGTTTGACGGTTTTGTTGCCAAGTTGCGTCCGACTCTTGCTACCCCCGTGGACTGTAGCCCGCCTCTGGCCATGGGATTTCCCAGAGAAGAATAATGGAGTGGGTACCCACTGCCTTCTCCTGGGGATCTTCCTGACCCAGGGATCGAACCCAGGTCTCCTGCGCCGCAGGCAGATTCTTTAGCGACTCATCTACCAGTAGAGCCGTACAGGGAATCCTGTTGGAGATCATGACGGTTGGAGCTGTAACGAAACAAGGTGAAGGAGAGAAATGACTCAGAGACCAGATGCCGTATGGAAATCAGGCTTCCTTGATTCCAAACTTGTCCATCCTCTTCCTGGACTCTACCTTGCACTGCCTCCGTATGAAATCGGTCCTGTGGTTTCAGACTTGAACCCTCCAAATGTACCATCTCTGTTGCCACTTTGACTGAAGAACTAACCCATTGGTTTTCCTTTTTCCTGCGCATAAATACTAATTCCTGTTCTTTTTTAGTTCCTTTTGACACCAGATTAAATTGATTTACAATGCTGTGTTTCTGGTGTACAGCACAGTGATCCAGTTACACTTACACCTGTTTCTCTTCTTCAGTTGTTTTCCTGTTCAGGTTGTTACATAATACTGAGCAGAGTTCCCTGTACTATGCAGTACGTCCTTGTTGACTATTTTATATATAGAAGTCTGTGTGTTGTTCACTCACTCACTCGTGTCCGACTCTTTGCGACCCCATGGACAGGGGTCCCTGTCCAGGCTTCCCTGTCCATCACCAACTCCCGGAGCTTGCTCAAACCCGTGTCCACCAAGTCGGTGATGCCATCCAGCCATCTCATCCTCTGTCATCCCCTTCTCCTGCCTTCGATCTTTCCCAGCATCAGGGTCTTTTCCAATGAGTCAGTTCTTCAGTGGCCAGAGTATTGGAGCTTCGGCTTCAGCATCCATCCTTCCGATGAATATTCAGGGCTAATTTCCTTTAGGTTTGACAGGTTTGATCTCCTTGCAGTCAAGGGACTCTCAAGAGTCTTCTCCAACACCACAGCTGGAAAGCATCCATTCTTGGGCACTCAGCCTTCTTTATGATCCAGCTGTCACATCCCTCATTGTTCTTTTCATTGGCATTTCTCTTATAGTTAGACCCAGGGGGTCTCAAGGAGAAGAAAATGGCAGCCCACTCCAGTCTTCTTGACTGGAGAATTCCATGGATGGAGGAGCCTGGTGGGCTGCTGTCTGTGTGGACATGACTGAAGCAACTTAACTCACGTGCATCCCTTGGAGAAGGAAATGGCAACCCACTCCAGTATTCTTGCCCGGAGAATCCCAGGGACAGAGGAGCCTGGTGAGCTGCCGTCTATGGGATCACACAGAGTCGGCCACGACTTAGCAGCTGAGCAGTAGCTGGGATGATAAGCATCTTCTTGATAAGCATCTTTGCAGACGCCTCTCGGCCATCTGTCTTCTTTATGGAAATGTCTGTTTGAGTTTTCTTCTGCTTTATTTTAAATGGAGACTAAGATCTCTACCTCTTCCTCGGGAAAAATCGCATTGCAAACTATGGATCCTCAGAAATTAATGCGAGGTTAGTTTGTTCTAAAAAGGAAAGAACTGTCTCTTCCCATTGCGATGCTTGTTTTTTATTTCTACCTTTCTTGGGGAGAGAGGAAAGGGTGAATGGGAGGGACGTTTGAGAGCTGGGACTAAAAGCCGGATAACGCAAACTGAGATATGCAGATAAGCCTCACCCGAAGGTTTTCCGCTTTTGGAGGCGGTGACGTACTTATTTAGTACCCAGATATTTTCTGAGAAAGGAGGAGATTGATTACAGCTTTTCAAGGATGTTTCAATTACTTGCCTGTGTTCGTAAGAACGTTTCTGATTAATTGCCTGACTGCAGGTCAGCCAGCCACCGTCATCTAAATCACTTCTAACAGGTGGCTGACGTCTTGACAGGCAAAGTGATGGGGGCCCCAGCAAAGCTTAATAGAAGCCATGTCAATCTGAAGTGTTAAAAAAAAAGAGAGAAATAATTAAAAAGGGAGTGTTGAACCATCTTGCTGCTCCTGTTGTTCCGTTGCTAAGTCATGTCCGACTCTTTGCAACCCCATGGACTACTGTCTCCCGGAGCTTGCTTAAACTCGTGTCCAGTGAGTCGGAGATACCATCGAACCATCTCCTCCTCTGTCATCCGCTTCTCCTCCCGCCTTCAGCCTTTCCCAGCTTCCGGGTCTTTTCCCATGAGTTGGCTCTTTGCATCAGGTGAGCAGAGTATTGGAGCTTCATCATCGGTCCTTCCAGTGAATATTCCGGGTGGGCTTCTTTTAGGATTGACTGGTTTGGTCTCCTTGCTGTCCAAGAGTCTTCTCCAGCCCCACACTTTCCTTTCAATACCCAACAGTTGGAGTTAGTACTCAGTGTTCAAACACTAGGTGCAAATACCAGATGCTGTGTTGAAGATATTTTGTAGATATGGTAAACACTGCTAATCTGTTGATTTTTTTTTTTCATTTCAAAATTTCAGCACTTATTGATTACATTTTGCATCTAACATGACATTCAGTAATATTAAATATCTTTCAAATTGTCTTAGATATAGAGTGTGATTTTTTACTTAAATGTAAACAATCATAGTCTGTTGGAGATAACTCTTGCTGCCCCCGTGGACTGTAGCCCGCCTCTGGCCATGGGATTTCCCAGAGAAGAATAATGGAGTGGGTACCCACTGCCTTCTCCTGGGGATCTTCCTGACCCAGGGATCGAACCCAGGTCTCCTGCGCCACAGGCAGATTCTTTAGCGACTCATCTACCAGTAGAGCCGTACAGGGAATCCTGTTGGAGATCATGACGGTTGGAGCTGTAACGAAACAAGGTGAAGGAGAGAAATGACTCAGAGACCAGATGCCGTATGGAAATCAGGCTTCCTTGATTCCAAACTTGTCCATCCTCTTCCTGGACTCTACCTTGCACTGCCTCCGTATGAAATCGGTCCTGTGGTTTCAGACTTGAACCCTCCAAATGTACCATCTCTGTTGCCACTTTGACTGAAGAACTAACCCATTGGTTTTCCTTTTTCCTGCGCATAAATACTAATTCCTGTTCTTTTTTAGTTCCTTTTGACACCAGATTAAATTGATTTACAATGCTGTGTTTCTGGTGTACAGCACAGTGATCCAGTTACACTTACACCTGTTTCTCTTCTTCAGTTGTTTTCCTGTTCAGGTTGTTACATAATACTGAGCAGAGTTCCCTGTACTATGCAGTACGTCCTTGTTGACTATTTTCTATATAGAAGTCTATGTGTTGTTCACTCGCTCACTCGTGTCCGACTCTTTGTGACCCCATGGATGGCAGGACGGCAGGCTTCCCTGTCCGTCACCAACTCCCGGAGCTTGCTCAAACTCGTGTCCACCAAGTCAGTGATGCCAGCCAGCCATCTCATCCTCTGTCGTCCCCTTCTCCTCCCGCCTTCGATCTTTCCCAGCATCAGGGTCTTTTCCAATGAGTCAGTTCTTCAGTGGCCAGAGTATTGGAGCTTCGGCTTCAGCATCCGTCCTTCCGATGACTATTCAGGGCTAATTTCCTTTAGGTTTGACAGGATTGATCTCCTTGCAGTCAAGGGACTCTCAAGAGTCTTCTCCAACACCACAGCTGGAAGGCATCCATTCTTGGGCACTCAGCCTTCTTTATGATCCAGCTGTCACATCCCTCATTGTTCTTTTCATTAGCATTTCTCTTATAGTTAGACCCAGGGGGTCTCAAGGAGAAGAAAAGGGCAGCCCACTCCAGTCTTCTTGACTGGAGAATTCCATGGATGGAGGAGCCTGGTGGGCTACTGTCTGTGTGGTCGCAGAGAGTTGGACATGACTGAAGCGACTTAACACGTGTGCATCCCTTGGAGAAGGAAATGGCAACCCTGTCCAGTATTCTTGCCCGGAGAATCCCAGGGACAGAGGAGCCTGGCGCGCTGCCGTCTATGGGGTCACACAGAGTCGGCCACGACTTAGCAGCTGAGCAGTAGCTGGGATGATAAGCATCTTCTTGATAAGCATCTTTGCAGACGCCTCTCGGCCATCTGTCTTCTTTATAGAAATGTCTGTTTGAGTTTTCTTCTGCTTTATTTTAAATGGAGACTACGATCTCTACCTCTTCCTCAGGAAAAATCGCACTGCAAACTATGGATCCTCAGAAATTAATGCGAGGTTAGTTTGTTCTAAAAAGAAAAGAACTGTCTCTTCCCATTGCGATGCTTGTTTTTTATTTCTACCTTTTTTGGGGAGAGAGGAAAGGGTGAATGGGAGGGACGTTTGAGAGCTGGGACTAAAAGCCTGATAACGCAAACTAAGATATGCAGATAAGCCTCACCCGAAGGTTTTCCGCTTTTGGAGACGGTGACGTACTTATTTAATACCCAGATATTTTCTGAGAAAGGAGGAGATTGATTACAGCTTTTCAGGGATGTTTCAATTACTTGCCTGTGTTCGTAAGAACATTTCTGATTAATTGCCTGACTTCAGGTCAGCCGGCTACCGTCATCTAAATCGCTTCTAACAGGTGGCTGACGTCTTGACAGGCAAAGTGATGGGGGCCCCAGCAAAGCTTAATAGAAGCCATGTCAATCTGAAGTGTTAAAAAAAATAATAATAATTAAAAAGGGAGTGTTGAACCATCTTGCTGCTCCTGTTGTTCCATTGCTAAGTCATGTCCGACTCTTTGCAACCCCATGGACTACTGTCTCCCGGAGCTTGCTTAAACTCGTGTCCAGTGAGTCGGAGATACCATCGAACCATCTCCTCCTCTGTCATCCTCTTCTCCTCCCGCCTTCAGCCTTTCCCAGCTTCAGGGTCTTTTCCCATGAGTCGGCTCTTTGCATCAGGTGAGCAGAGTATTGGAGCTTCATCATCGGTCCTTCCAGTGAATATTCCAGGTGGGCTTCTTTTAGGATTGACTGGTTTGGTCTCCTTGCTGTCCAAGAGTCTTCTCCAGCCCCACGCTTTCCTTTCAATACCCAACAGTTGGAGATAGTACTCAGTGTTCAAACACTAGGTGCAAATGCCAGATGCTGTGTTGAAGATATTTTGTAGATATGGTAAACACTGCTAATCAGTTGATTTTTTTTTTTTCAGTTCAAAATTTCAGCACTTATTGATTACATCTTGCATCTAACATGACATTCAGTCATATTAAATATTTTTCAAATTGTCTTAGATATAGAGTGTGATTTTTTACTTAAATGTAAACAATCATAGTCTGTTGGAGATTTTTACAGGCTCCCACATAAATGTGGTGCTTTATGATGACCCATTGGAGAAGGAAATGGCACCCCACTCCAGTGTTCTTGCCTGGAGAATCCCAGGGACGGGGGAGCCTGGTGGGCTGCCGTCTGTGGGGTCGCACAGAGTCGGACACGACTGAAGCGACTTAGCAGCAGCAGCAGCATGGTGACCCGATATAACTATGTTTTGTTAAGATCAATATTCAGTTTTCCACACTATGAAACACTTTCTTAATAAAAAACCCAATGCATATTGCTTGTGTATATGAAAAAAAAAACCCAACAGTTGGGAAATGTGTGCAAATAAATATATACTTTTTGAAATGTATATTGTGTTGTAAAACTTTCACACACAATTCCTGTTCTGAAAGGAAAAACGAACAGAAAAAGTATCTAGACGTAAATAGCTTTAGGAGCTAGAGTTTTTCCTCTGGCCTGTCTACACTTGTTCAGTACGCACAGTGGGTCCACGTTAGGCCACCCAGGTTAAGAGAATGCTCACGCCTACACTCTTGTCCAGATTGAGCTGACAAAAATAATTTGCCACGTGGAAAGAAAATAAGGTTGCGTTTTAGGAAAACATGAGACGGTCTCGGATACCAAAGGCATGGTTTTGCTGTTGTGGCATGCCTTGCGAATGATCGACTTAATATTGTCCAGAAATGAAAGCGTGTTCTGTCTTTAACTCCTTTTACATGTTTTTAAAAAATCATTGATATATAAGTTGCTTTTCCAGAGAAGGCGATGGCATTCCACTCCAGTACTCTTGCCTGCAAAATCCCATGGACGGAGGAGCCTGGTGGGCTGCAGTCCATGGGGTCGCTAAGAGTCGGACACAGCTGAGCGACTTCCCTTTCACTTTTCACTTTCATGCACTGGAGAAGGAAATGGCAACCCACTCCAGTGTTCTTGCCTGGAGAATCCCAGGGATGGGGGAGCCTGGTGGGCTGCCGTCTATGGGGTCGCACAGAGTTGGACACAACTGAAGCAACTAGCAGCAGCAGCAAGTTGCTTTTCAATGCTGTTAGTTTCTGCTGTAGAGGAAAGCCATTCAGTTATTGATAGACACAGATATACATTATTGTTTATATTATTTTCCACTGTGGTTTATCAGAGAGTATTGAATATAATTCCCTGTGCTGCACAGTAGGACGTTACTGTTTATCCATATAGCTGTGTCGTGTGGTTACTCACTCAGTCATGTCCAAGTCCTTGCAACCCCATGGACCTTAGTCCACCAGGCTCACTCAGGGTGATCCCGTCTATGTCCACCCAGGTGGCAGCACATGGCATTATGTCATTTCAGTTTAAAGTCTTGAACCCAGTTACCAGCAGGGAAGATGCATTCTTTTCTGCTCTAAAGTCCAGATGCCACAATTAATTGCTCCTGACACCTCCTTTACTTCTCACAGTCCAGCGGACATCAGGCTCTAAGATGTGCAGGTTGGACTGGCTACTGAATCCCCAGAGTGTGAGGCTGATGCTAGACCCACAGGCCAATAACCTTCTCCTTGAGGATCATTTCTGAGTCTTTCCTTTTTAGGGCTCTGTATATGAGAAGTCTCCACATCTCAGGGCATTGACTAGTGACGCTGTTCTTGTTAAGTCGCTCAGTGGTGTCCGATTCTTTGCAGACCACGTGGACTGCAGCACGCCAGGCCTCCCTGTCCATCACTGACTCCTGGAGCTTGCTCAAACTCATGTCCATTGCGTCAGCGATGCCATCCAACCATCCCATCCTCTGTCGTCCCCTTCTGCTCCTGCCCTCAATCTTTCCCAGCATCAAGGTCTTTTCAAATGAGTTGTCTCTTCGCATCAGGTGGCCAAAGTATTGGAGTTTCAGCTTCAGCATCAGTCCCTTCAATGAATATTCAGAGTAGAGGAAAGCCATTCAGTTATTGATAGACACAGATATACATTATTGTTTATATTATTTTCCACTGTGATTTATCAGAGAGTATTGAATATAGTTCCCTATGCTGCACAGTAGGACGTTACTGTTTATCCATATAGTTGTGTCGTGTGGTTACTCACTCAGTCATGTCCAGGTGCTTGCAACCCCATGGACCCTAGTCCACCAGGCTCACTCAGGGTGATCCCGTCTAGGTCCACCCAGCTGGCAGCACATGGCATTATGTCATTTCAGTTAAAGTCTTGAAACCAGTTACCAGCAGGGAAGATGCATTCTTTCTGCTCTAAAGTCCAGATGCCACAATTAATTGCTCCTGACACCTCCTTTACTTCTCACAGTCCAGAGGACGTCAGGCTCTAAGATGTGCAGGTTGGACTGGCTACTGAATCCCCAGAGTGTGGGACTGATGCTAGACCCACAGGCCAATAACCTTCTCTTTGAGGGCCATTTCTGAGCCTTTCCTTTTTAGAGCTCTGTATATGAGAAGTCTTCACATCTCAGGGCATTGACTAGTGACGCTGTTCTTGTTAAGTCTCTCAGTGGTGTCCGATTCTTTGCAGACCACGTGGACTGCAGCACGCCAGACCTCCCTGTCCATCACTGACTCCTGGAGCTTGCTCAAACTCATGTCCATTGCATCAGCGATGCCATCCAACCATCCCATCCTCTGTCGTCCCCTTCTCCTCCTGCCCTCAATCTTTCCCAGCATCAGGGTCTTTTCAAATGAGTTGGCTCTTTGCATCAGGTGGCCAAAGTATTGGAGTTTCAGCTTCAGCATCAGTCCCTTCAATGAATATTCAGGAGTGATCTCCTTTAGAATGGACTGGTTGGATCTCCTTGCAGTCCAAGGGACTCTCAAGAGTCTTCTCCAACACCACAGTTCAAAACCATCAATTCTTCAGCACTCAGCTTTCTTATCAAGTTAGACTATAAGTCCAACTCTCACACCCATACATAACTACTGGAAAGACCACAGCTTTGACTGTAGGGACCTTTGTCGTCAAAGTAACAACATATATGTGTGTTATATATAGAAATATTTGGTCATCCTTTATGCACCTGCTCCAGTCTTCTTTATCCTCTGTCTCGCTGTGTCTTCATGTCAGTATTTGTATCGAATTTCTCTGCTCTGTTAATACACAATTCTCTGTGCCCTACGGTTAAACTCGGTTCCTTTCAACTGGAGCAAAGCTGCTTTTCAGGGTCTTTTGAAGTCTGATCATTTTCAGTGCTCCCGATAGCTTTTTGTCATGCTTGAAATTTTACGCAAAATTCCTCAGGATGTTATATCTGAAGAAGGAAAATAAACAGTCGTCAGATTTCTTAAGGACAGGAATTCTAGGCTGCAAAACTTTGGCAATTGTTAACACTGTATGCATTCCACTAGATTTTTGTCTGGTGGTACCAGGTGATAGTTCTAACATAAAAGGAAATACAGTTTCTGAATTATTTACTATATAACTCAGTGTAAGTTTTTAAAAGGTAAGTATTCTAACTATAAAATTACGTGTAGCCTCAGCGACTCAATGGACATGAGTTTGAACAAACTCTGGGAGTTGGTGATGGACAGGGACGCCTGGCATGCTGCAGTCCGTGGGGTCACAAACAGTCAGACTTGTCTGAGCAGCTGAAGAACAGCCTCAAATAGAATGTATGACTGATTCATTTTGCTGTATAGTGTTGTGCTGTATAACAAGCACAACACTAGAAAGCGGCTATACGCCAATAATATTAATTTAAAAATTAAGGAAACAGGGAGAGATAAGCTAGTGTTAACTAATTTAAAAAGTAACTAGTATTTCCCTCTACTCTTCGAATAGGTTTTAGAACTCTCTCTTTAAAAATAAAATAGTAAATCAACTATAATTCTATTTTTTACTATGTGAACTTCAAAATCAAAATAAAAAAAGGTCTAGGTATGACCAGAGTCATCTTAAATTTATTAAGGAAACTACTATCATCTAGAATATAATCTAACATGCTAAATGTATTCTCTTAAAAATGATGCATATTTGGCTGGGTTTTTTTTTTATGGTAATAAAATTTCAGGTTAGCATTTTAAGGTTCCATGCAGTGGGTAAAATTTGAAAGCAGTGGTTTTATAATTTTCTCTGTTTTGTTTTTTTTTTTAAGAATGTTGACTTTTTTAAATTGTATAGCTGGTTTACAGTCTGGCTACTATTACGATAATTAGGACAAGTTGTTTGACAGTCTTGAACAAATCTCTTGTATTTTTACTAATGATTCTGTTTCCTTTTTCTATCAGTTATGTTGGACTACTTACGTGTTAACATGATTATATTAATTAAACTTAAATTGTCAATTTCTCAGGTATGCATTTCAATCAGCTTTTAGTTTATTTTTTAATTGAAACATTGAATTGCTTTATAGAATTTTGCTGCTTTCTGTCAAACCTCAGCATGAATCAGCCATAGGTATACGTATGCCCTCTCCCTCTTGAAGCTCCCTCCCACCTCCCTCCCCATCCCAGCCCTGTAGGTTGACACAGAGCCCCTGTTTGAGTTTCCTGAACCATACAGCAAATTCCCGTTGGCTCTCTCTGTTTCATATGGAGATGTAAGCTTCCATGTTACTCTCTCCATAAACCTCTCAAATGGACAAACCTCAAATTTGTCTATTCCTTTTTTAAGGAGAGGCTCCCCAGGCACTGGTAAAGAACCCACGTGCGTATGCACGAGATGTAAGAGACTTTGGTTCCATCCCTGGGTTGGGACGATCCCCTGGAGGAGGGCATGGCACCCCCCTCCAGTATTCTTGCCTGGAGAACCCCATGGACACAGGAGCCTGGTGGGCTACAGGCCATGGGCTTGCAAAGAGTCTGACATGACTTAAGCAACGGAGCACGCACGCACGCATGCAGTAGGTGCATAAGCGTTGAGTATTTTATATCATCTTAGTGAACGGACATTTTTACTGTCAAGAAGTAACTCTTTACTTCTGGTAGCAGTCTTTGCTATGAAACATTGTGTGTTGGGTATAATCAAAATGAAAACTCGCTCAGTCGTGTTCGACCCTTTGCAACCCCGTGAACTATACAGTCCATGGAATTCTCCAGGCCAGAATACTGGAGTGGGTAGCCTTTCCCTTCTCCAGGGGATCTTTCCAACCCAGGGATCGAACCCAGGTCTCCCACATTGCAGATGGATTCTTTTCCAGCTGAGCTGTAGAACCACATCAAGTTTCATTTAATCGAGGTAGCATGGTATATGGAGAAGACAGTGGCACCCCACTCCAGTACTCTTGCCTGGAGAATCCCGTGGACAGAGGAGCCTGGCGGGCTTGAAGTCCACGGGGGTCACAAAGAGTCAGACACAACTGAGCAAATAAAGCTCTCACTGCTATTATCGATACAACAAGGTTTGAAAGATAAACTATTTGTCTCTTATTTTTGGTCTCATTGGGTTTTTTGTCTTCTTTTGCATTAATTTTGTTTATGATTCCATTTTGTGTCCCTTTGCAAGTTCGTTAGTTGTAATACTTTGTCATTTTTCTGGTTGCTTTAGAATTCATAGTAAATATGATTGACTTATGACAGGCTACATTTAAGTGACAATGTATTTCACACACAGATTAAGAATATTGCCACTGTGTCCTAGCATTCTCTCCCCTTGGATTTTGTGCTACTGCTGCATTGATTTTGCATTTTATGTTAAATTCATTTACTAGATGAATTTGCTTAAAGAATCAATTATAAGAGAAATAATAAGAAAAATATTTACCATGTATGTAAACTGTCACATTTTTGTAATATTTGCTTAAGCAGTCTATTATCTTTAAAAGAGATGTAAATAAGAAAGAAATTTCACGTGTTTTCAGTATAGTTCCAACTACTGATTTCCTTCATTCCATTGTATAAATCTATATTTCCAACATCACACCTGATATTATTTTCTTTCCCTTGAAGGGTACCCTTAACATTAACTGCAGTGTAGTCCATCCTGATGAATTCTTTCTGCACTTTTATGTTTGAAAATTCCAACATTATCTTGAATCTTTAAATACATTTTTGTTGTATGATATTTTGAGCTTTTATTTTTAAAATTTTTATTGACGTATAGTTGATTTACTGGACAAGGCAGTGGCACCCCACTCCAGTACTCTTGCCTGGAAAATCCCACGGACGGAGGAGCCTGGTAGGCTGCAGTCCATGGGGTCACTAAAAGTCGGACACGACTGAGCGACTTCACTTCCACTTTTCACTTTCATACATTGGAGAAGGAAATGACAATCCACTCCAGGGTCATTGCCTGGAGAATCCCAGGGACGGGGGAGCCTGGTGGGCTGCCGTCTGTGGAATCACACAGAGTCAGACACGACTGAAGGGACTTAGCAGCAGCAGCAGTTGATTTACAATGCTGTGTTAGTTTTAGGGGTAAAGCAAAGCCATTCAGTTATTCATGCAAATGTGTATACATATTCTTTTTTCAGAGTCTTTTCCCTTAAAGGTTGCTGAAAAATATTTTGTTCTCTGTGCTGTAGAGTTGGACCAGGTTGGCTATTTATTTAATATATTGGAGTTTGTGTCTGCTGATCCAAACTCCTGATTTATCCCTCCCCACATGTTACCCCTCTGGTAACTATCGGCTTTCCATGTGTGTGGGTCTTTTTCTGTTTTATGAGCTTGTTGTTTTGTATTTTAGACTCCACATGTAAGGGAGGTCATGTGATATCACTTTGTGTTTCTCTGACTTACTCAGTACCATAATCTCTAGATCCATCCATGTTGCTGCAGATGGCATGATCTGTTCTTTTTCATGGCCGAGTAATATTCCTTTGTACCTATGTGCCTCAACTTCTTTATCCATTCATCTATCGATGGACATTTAGCCTGCTTCCATGATCTAGCTGTTGTAAATAATGCTGCTGTGAAGATTGGGGTGCATGTATCTTTTAGAATCTTCATTGACTTTTCTCCCTTTAGTACCTTAAAGATGGTACGCCACTGTCTTCTTCCTTGCAAAGCTTCTCACAAGAAACCTGAATTAATCTTTCTCTTTCCCTTATGGTAGTTAAGGTAACTTTCATCTGTTAATATTCTTGGGCTTTCTCGTCATCATTACTTTTCAGCAATTCCATTATGGATTGCTATGAAATTTTCCCTAAATATTACTTTAGCATCATCTTATAATTTTGGTACATCACACTGTAATTCATAGCTTTTGTGCTAAGCATTGACTGAACTTCTTGGAACTTACTGCTGTAAACTTACATCCAGTGTGGAAAGTGATTTCTCTTTATTTGTTTATTTCTTTTATTTTTGTGATCCCCTTTAACAGAAAATTCAATTACATGCATATTCAGGTGCTAAACATTTTCTCTCAGAAACTCTATGCATTTTAAAAAACCTCTTTCGTTTGGGTTTTAATTTGTAATTTTCCCATCATGTCTTTAGTTCACAGGCTTCCCAGCTGGCTCAGTGGTAAAGAATCTGTCTGCAATGCAGGAGATACAGGAGACCCAGGTTTGATCCCTGGGTTGGGAAGATCCCCTGGAGGAGGACATGGCAACCCACTCCAGTATTCTTGCCTGGAGAATCCCATGGACAGAGGAGCCTGGCAGGCTACACTCCACGGGGTTGCAAAGAGTCAGACATGACTTAGTGATTATGTTCACGGGTCATTTGTCCTATCGAGTCTAATCAACTGTTAACTCCATTTAACGAATCTGTCATTTCACATAGTATAGTTCTCACATCCAGATGTTTACTTTGGATCTTTTTATGACTTGCATATCTCTAACTTTGTGGACATTATTAAATGCAGTGACAGTAACTCCTTAAAGTCAGTCTGTGTGTATTGTTCTCTCTGGGTCACTTGTGGGTCTGTGTTGATGTCTTTATTTTATTCTTTGCTTGATCGGTTGTGCTTTCAAATGGCTTCTCCTGGCTGGAAATTTTTGTTTGGATGGCAGACGTGGAAAAATTAACCCTGCTGGGTCTTGAATCTTTTTCTGTTCTACATGGTTGAGTTTACCATAAAGGAGAATGGACCTCAAAGGTATTTGGGGTCCAATTCGAGACCTCTGTGATAAGGCCAGTAACAGACTGGTCTATCGCTGGATCTTAAAAGTTAGGTTTATGCTATACTGTCAGCTATTAGGGGCTTGCCTGATGGCTCAGCCAGTAAAGACTCTGCCTGCAATGTAAGAGACCCGGGTTCCATCCCTGGAACCTTTGGAGAAAGAAATGGCAACCCTCAATCTGTAACACTCACAGAGATTTAAGAAAATCTCTCCTCCCCAAGCAAATAAATTCTAGATAATTGAAGTGAAAAATGTGAACAGAATAAACGTGCAGAAAGTGGATTCAGTGCTGTAAAATCATCGTGTTCGTGGCATATTTAAGTAGAGAAGAATTCGTTTTGCACTTGAATGCAGGGCATGTTCTATCTCACATTGTTTTCCTGGAACTTCTGGACTCTTCTGGGGAGCAGGAGTGACCTCTGCAGGAACGTTGTGGCTAAAATAAAACAGTTTTCAAGATAGCTCTTCCATCTGCTGATTTGTATTTCAGTCGTTGCGTTGAGCCATTGTGTTCACAGAATTAGAGAGAGGCTGTTCCTGCCGGTGCTTTGTGAATCACACCCTTTTTATGGACTCCTGAAAGGATGCTGAAATTCTGTCAAAGGATGTGGAAAGTGCAGGCTGAAATGGATAGGGGGTTTCTTCCTATGTATGGCATTGTATTGATGCTGCCTTCTGAAACAAAGTGTCTCTCTCTCTCTCCTGGGATTATAACATTTAACCCTGAAAATGTGGCCTTCCTTGGTGATTCCGATGGTAAAGAATCCGCCTGCAATGCAGAAGAGACTCGGGTTCCATTCCTGGCTCTGGAAGGACCGCCCCCCACCCCCCCGAAAGGCAATGGCGACCCACTCCAGTATTCCCGCCTGGAGAATCCCCTGGACGGAGGAGCCTGGTGGGCGACAGTCCAGGGGTTTGCAGAGTCAGACAGGACTGACCGAGCCCTTCACTTTTTCCCTTTGATGATACTGCATTCTCAAACAGTGTGTCTCTATCTTCTGCGACTGTAACATTTAACCCCAGAAACACAGTTCATTTTTTTTTAAGCAAGAATTTCCAGGGGAAAAATATTTCTCTCTTTATTTCTTTGCTAGCAAAAAGGCAGTTTTCCCCTAGCGGTGAATGATGCTTATTAAAGAGCAAGACACCACACTCCCACACAGTGTGTGGGGTGGGTTCGTATGTACGTATGAGGTTGTGTGTCTGTGGGTGTCATCTTTCCCCTACACAGAGGAGGGGTCCCCCTATAGAGGAAATCAGCAGGTAGCTTAGTTTCCTAAGGCTGGGGTCTTGAACAGTAGAGATTTATGTCTCTTCTGGAGGCTGGAGGCTGGAGCCTGAGACCCAGGTGTGGGCAGGGCTGGACTCTCTCCCGGGCGTGTGGACGGCCGTCCCCTCCCTGAGTCCTCACGTGGTCCTCCCTCCGTGTGTCTGTATCCTGATCGCATCTTCTTATGAGGACCCCAGTCCTATGAGGTCAGGACCCAGCCTAATGCACAAAGGTTGTTTGTTTAAACTCGATGACCTCTGAGTTTAAATAAGTCCTCATTCCCAAGGTCACATCCACAGGTACTATGAGTTAGAACTTCTATATAGAAATATTTGCAGGTTTCCCTGGTGGCTCAGATGGTAAAGAAACTGCCTGCAATGCAGATTTTGATCCCTGGGTGGGGAAGATCCCCAGGAAAAGGGAATGACTACCCACTCCAGTATTCTTGCCTGGAGAATCCCATGGACAGAGGGCCTGGTGGGCTATACAGCCCATGGGGTCACAGAGAGTCAGACATGACTGAGCACCTAAGCTCTCACTGGGCTGTCTGCCTTCCTTTCGAGGTGTATTTAACAATTACATTTCCACCTCAGTCTACTTGACTTCTCCCCAGAGGTACAGCCCTCTGAAGGTGCCCCAGGCAAGCACTCTGTGGCCATCAAGCGTATAGGGTGCCCTGAATGACTTCCCCCAAAGGCTGGCAAGCACACAACGCTCACCACGCACCCTGACAGCTGGCAAACACCGGAGCAAGGAGCACCATCCTTCCCTGAAGCCAACAGCCACAGGCGGCATCAGACCCCGCAGGCAGCATCAGAGCCCGCAGGCGGAGAGAGCGCTTCACCCACATCAACTCAAAAGCCCTCTCCTCAGTGAGAGCCAGGTGGAGACACTTGCAGGTGAATGCTCACAAAGGAGAATCTATTTAAGCCACATCACGTGTTTGACATCCGTCTACAAATACCCTTCTCCACCTTACGAGTTTCTTTTTCCACGAGCATGTGTTTCCTGGTGAAATTCGCATCCTGCTTTCCCCTCTGTCTCCATGGNAGCCACATCACGTGTTTGACATCCGTCTACAAATACCCTTCTCCACCTTACGAGTTTCTTTTTCCACGAGCATGTGTTTCCTGGTGAAATTCGCATCCTGCTTTCCCCTCTGTCTCCATGGATCGTCTCGTTCTGCTGGGAAATCCTGTATTTTTCCGGTGTCACTTCTTGTCCTGGTTTTCATTCACCTGACCTTACCCTGACCCAGCTCTCCCATCCCCACAATACCCAGAATCCCAAACAGTTATCACTGCCACATATTTGTCAAACATCACTGCCACCTCAGTGAAAGGCAC
The DNA here is from genome assembly GCA_006410675.1 of Oreotragus oreotragus. NCBI lineage: Eukaryota > Metazoa > Chordata > Mammalia > Artiodactyla > Bovidae > Oreotragus > Oreotragus oreotragus. The sequence goes on from SJYX01001344.1 coordinate 194,173, forward strand.
TCAGTCGTGTCCAACTCTTTGTGACCCTACGGACTATACAGTCCATGGGATTCTCCAGGCCAGAGTACCACCATGGGTGGCCTTTCCCTTCTCCAGGGGATCTTTCTAACCCAGGTCTCCCACATTGCAGGCGGATTCTTCACCAGCTGAGCCACACCGGAAGCCCAGAAATGCTGGAGTGGGTAGCCTTTCCCCTCTCCAGGGGATCTTCCCAACCCAGGAATCGAACCAAGGTCTCCTGCATTGCAGGCAGCTTTTTTTTTTTTTACGTGCAGAGAGAAATCGCCTTTAATGTTTCCCCAAGATTGCTGTGATGGCTTTGACATGAAAATATATTTGCGATATTTGCTCCCAGGTCTCGGCCCTGTAAACGATGCTGCTTTGTGCGGTGGGGTGCGTGCTTCTTTTCCAATTGAAGTATCCTAAAACCCCAAGGAAAAACTTAACACCTGCTCTGTGTTTGAATTACAGCCAGTCGAAAGGTACAACAGAGGCATCTGATGATAAAAATTTAAAGCAGTTCTGCTTTTAATTGGAAAGCTTACAGACAGCTAAATCACAGCACAAAGGAAATCATTTCTATACGCTTAAACAAAGTGTAAGGTGAGAAAGTTAAAAAATACAAAACATAACCATTCTTACAAGTGGAGAATTTTCACCGATTTTGCAAGTCAGGGTAAAATAGTACGGATACCATCCTTTGATTCTACAATTGTGTGTGTGTGACATGCAATACATAGAATGACAGTCGACATGCAATAGATGGAATATGACAATTCCCAGAATCTCCTTTACTGTTAATTCGATTATAAGCCTATTGGACCTAACTAGAAAATGAATATTTGCCAATTAAATCTTGTCTGATTATTTCACATTCGAATTTTAGCTGCTGAGGTCAGCCACCAAACCTTGCTTCTTTCAAGGAGCTTGAGATTTATTTCATTCACAGTAAATAGCAAGTCATAGAGAGACAAGACCTAATGGCTTGAATTTCTGGCACTTACATCCCTTAAAAATATAACTACTCAGTCATAAAAAAAGAAATGAAGTNCAAGGAGCTTGAGATTTATTTCATTCACAGTAAATAGCAAGTCATAGAGAGACAAGACCTAATGGCTTGAATTTCTGGCACTTACATCCCTTAAAAATATAACTACTCAGTCATAAAAAAAGAAATGAAGTTCGGTCCATCCACAACGCTACATGAGTCTGTTGTACAGAGCGAAGAAGTCAGAAAGAGAAAAACAAGTTTCATATACTAACTCATGTGTGAGGAATCTAGAAAGATAGTCCCGATGAACCTCTTTGCAGGGATGCAGACATAGAGACAGACACAGAGGACAGACTTGTCCAGGGGAAAGAGAGGGAGACGATTGGAGACGGTGGCTCTCACACACATACACGACCACGTGTAGAATAGATAGCTTTTGGAAAGCTGCTGTTTGTATAGCACAGTAAGCTCAGCTCGGTCCTTTGTCATGACCTGGGTGGGCTGGAGGCAGGCTCCAGAGGGAGCCTCTTGTATAATTCGGGCTGATCCCCGGAGGCTCAGTTGATAAAGAACCCGCCTGCAGTGCAGGAGACCCCCATTTGGTTCCTGGGTCGGGAAGATCCCCTGGAGAAGGGACAGGCTACCCACTCCAGGATTCTGGGGCTTCCTTGCTGGCTCGGTTGGTAAAGAGTCTGCCTGCAGTGTGGGAGACCTGGGTTCCATCCCTGGGTTTGGGAAGATCCCCTGGAGAAGGGAATAGCCAATCCACTCCAGTACTCTTGTCTGGGGAACCTCCACGGACAAAGGAGCCGGGCAGGCTATAGTCCACGGGGGTCGCAGAGAGTCGGACACGACTGAGCAACTCTCCCATGTTCATGTACAGCAGAAACCAACACACCGTTGTAAAGCAAGCTTCCTCCAGTTAAAATATTGACCAGTCACTGGGTGCCTCCGGTGCTTTGGACCCTGTGCTGAGTATTTTCCATTCATCTATTCAGGAAATCATGAGTTGGACTCAGTGAACAGACTCTTCTTACACCCGTTTCTCTCATCTGAGAAAGATTGTCCTGAGAAGATGACGGCCCTTGGTTTAGGATGGTGTATCACTGAGCTTTGACAGAGGCAGAGAGTCGTGATCAGAGAGAAGTCTTTGCAAAGGTGTGACTCCATGCCTTTCCAGGCATGCAAGCCCCTCTGATTGCTAATATTTTCAGGAAAATCACAGACGCACACTTGGAAGGCTGTGATAATGCGGTACATACAACTTGGGTGATCATTCTGCGTGAGTGAAAGGTCCTAACGGTGTTCATTCATCACCTGTGACTGGTGCATAATTGGCGCAGTTTCTTGTACCTTTTCTTACTTTTATAACACTCTTCCTTTGGAATATATCTACTTTTTGAAACGTGTGTTGCTAACTCAGCTTTGGGGAGTAAACTAACGCTCCAAGGGATGTGTTCCGCGTGATGGAGCAAAACCAAAGTGGGATGCGTGGCTGTTCACAGGTATCACGTTGTAAGCACCTTTCTTATTAAATATTTAAGTATTACTGGGATATCAGTGATTTGGAATGTTGTGCTAGTTTCAGCTGTACAAACAAAGTGAATCAATTATACATAGACATTTGTACACTCTTTTATATATATATATTCTTTTCTCGTATAGCTTATCACAGAGTATTGAGTAGACTTCACTGTTCTATCGAGCAGGTTCTTGTTGATGTTGTATTTTATATATAGTAGTGTGTGCGTCTCTTGATTCCCAGATTCCTAACTTATCCCTTCCCAGTGCCTGCTCCGGTAATGATAAGTTTGTTTTCTCTGTGACTCGCTTTCTGTTTTATGAATCAGTTCATTTGTATCGTGTTTTTTTCGTACATTCCATATATAAGTGATATCATATGATATGTCTCTTTGCCCCTTCACTATTAGGATAGTCCCTAGGTCCATCTGGTTGCTGCAAATGGCTTGATTACATTTTTCGTGACCAAGTCCTATTCCACCGTGTGTTCGCCACGTCATCTTTGTCCATCCTTCCTTTGAGGGACATTTAGGTTGCTTCTGTGTCTTGGCTCGGAAATACTGCTACTGTGAACATTGGGGTGCATGTATCTTTTTAAACGACAGTTTTCTGCAGATGTGTGCCTAGGAATGGGATTTCTGGATCACATGGTACCTTCTGTTGCGCAAGTTCTTTAGGAACCTCCATACTGTTCTCCATAGTGGCTGCAAAAATTTACAGTCCCACCAACAGCATAAGAGTGTTCCCTCCTTTCCACGCCCTCTCCGCCATTTCCTGTATGTAGACTTTTTAACGATGCCCTCTGTGACCGGTGCGAATTGACACCTCATTGTCATTTTGACTTCATTTCCTCGCTCATCAGAGATTTTGAGCATCTTTTCACGTGCTTTGTGGCCATTGGTGTGTCGTCTTTGGACACATGTCTACTTAGATCTTTCGAAACTTCTTTGACTGGGTTATTTGTTCTTTCTTTTTTTTTAATCACTTCTTTACCCTGAGTAATCAGGACCATCCTTCAGGCATCAGAGACAGACAGAGACTCGGTCTACACAAAGCCCCTTGTATGCACCTTGCCCTGCCGTTAGCCACTCTCATGTTGAAATTAAGGAAACGCGGAAGAATGCAAGGTGTCAAACCTAGGACGCGAGGTGCTGCAGAAGCAGAGACGACCCAACTCCCACAAGCGTAGCACTAAGTCCCTTCAGTCCTGTCCAACTCTGTGCGAACCTATGGTTCGTAGCCCGCCGGGCTCCTCTGTCCGGGGGATTCTCCAGGCAAGGACATTGCAGTGGGTTGCCATTCTCTTCTCCAGGGGAAGTTCCCGACCCGGAGATTGAACTCGTGTCTCCTGCATTGCAGGAGGGTTCTTTACCATCTGAACCACCTGCGAAGTCGAGTAACAGGGATTTAGCCAGAGGTTATTATACTAAGTGAAGTCAGTCAAAGAAGGAGAAATATCACATGACATCCCTTATATGTGGAATCCAAAAACAAATGACGAGACAGAAAGAAACTCCCAGACAAAGAGAATGAACTTATTGCCATGCGGAAGGGATAGTCAGGGAGTCTGGGATGGACATGGACACCCTGCTGGATTTAACATGGAGAACCAGTAAGGACCTGCTGTCCAGCACAGGGAACTCTGCTCAGTGTCACGTGGCAGCCTGGATGGGAGGGGAGTTTGGGAGAGAATGGATACATGTATACCTATGGCTGAGTCCCTTTGCTACCTGCCTGAAACTATCCCAACAGTGTAAATAGGCTATACTCAAATACAAAATAAACGGTTAAAAAATAATAAAAATAATGGGAAGCAAAGAATCCTGAGTATCTTAAACCCATGTATCACTTGCTTATGTATTTTGATTAGTTTTTTAAGGACCTGAGATATTATAGAAATGCATAAGAAAAACCATCCAAATCCTTTGGGTATAAGAAATGAGCTATTTGTGTGGAGAATTAATGAGAATTAGATAATGACACCTCTTGAAAAAAGAACATGTCATGTAAAAATTCATTAAGTTACAGATAAGTAACCATCTTTAATGTAGTCAGAGCTTCTCAGCATGTAATTATTTATGGAAGAGTCATCATTCTCTAATTTTGCACATACCCAAATGGACTTTTGTTGGATTTCTGAGCAACCAAAGGACTAATTCGTAAAACAACAATTTCTTCTAAAAAACTGTGCCTGAGGTTATCATCAAAGACTGTTATAACGTAAAATGTTAAGCCTATTATAGTCAACCTCCCCCAGAATGTTCATCAATTTTGAAAGGAAAATGACTGTTGCTGGTTATCAAATAGTTGTTTAAATGTTTTCCTTGTAGGCTGAATTGAAGCTTGAATTAACGCACCCTTTGGGGCCCAGTGGTTAACATGGGCTTCCAAAGAAGGGGTGCAGGTTTGATCACTGGTCAGGGAATTAAGATCTCACATGCCTTGCAGCTAAAAAGCCAAAACACAAAACAGACGCATATTGTAACAAATTCAGTAAAAAGTGTAGAAATCAGTTCAGCTCAATTCAGTTCTGTCCAACTCTTTGCGACCCCATGGACTGCAGTACGCCAGGCTTCCCTGTCCATCACCACCTCCTGGAGCTTGCTCAAACTCATGTCCATTGATTCGGTGATGCCATACAACCATCTCATCCTCTGTCATCCCCTTCTCCTGCCCTCAGTCTTTCCCAGCATGAGGGCCTTTTCCAATGAGTCAGCTCTTTGCATCAGATGGCCAAAGAATTGGGGAGCCAGGCTTCCCTGTCCATCACCAACTCCTGGAGCTTGCTCAAACTCATGTCCATTGATTCGGTGATGCCATACAACCATCTCATCCTCTGTCATCCCCTTCTCCTGCCCTCAGTCTTTCCCAGCATGAGGGCCTTTTCCAATGAGTCAGCTCTTTGCATCAGATGGCCAAAGAATTGGGGTTCCCGCTTCAGCATTAGTCCTTCCAAAGAACAGCCAGAACTGATCTCCTTTAGGATGGACTGGGTGGATCTCCTTGCAGTCCAAGGGACTCTCTAAAGTCTTCTCCAACACCACAGCTCAAAAGCATCAATTCTTTGGCACTCAGCTTTCTTTATAGTACAACTCTCACAACCATACATGACCACCGGAAAAATCATAGCCTTGACTAGACGGACCTTTGTTGGCAAAATAATGTCTCTGCTTTTGAATATGCTGTCTAGGTTGGGCATAGCTTTTCTTCCACGGAGCAAGCGTCTTTTAATTTCATGGCTGCGGTCACCATCTGCAGTGAGGCTGGAGCCCAAAGAAATAAAGTCTGTCACTGTTTCCATTTTTCCCCATCTATTTGCCACAAAGTGATAGGACTGGATGCCACGATCTTTGTTTTTTCAATGTTGAGTTTTTAAGCCAGGTTTTTCACTCTCCTCTTTCATCTTCAACAGGGTCTTTAGTTCCCTTCACTTTCTGCCATAAGGGTGGTGTCATCTGCATATCTGAGGTTATTGATATTTCTCCCGGCAATCTTGATTCCAGCTTGTGCTTCTTCCAGCCCAGCGTTTCTCATGATGTACTCTGCATAGAAGTTAAATAAGCAGGGTGACAGTATACAGCCTTGATGTACTCCTTTCCTGATTTGGAACCAGTCTGTTGTTCCCTGTCCATTTCTAACTGTTGCTTCCTGACCTGCATACAGGTTTCTCAGGAGGCAGGTCAGGTGGCCTGGTATTCCCATCTCTTCACTGCAAGAGTAGCTTGGAAACGTATAGATTACCATATGTGAAACAGATGGCAGGTGGAATTTGCTGTATGACTCAAGGAACTAACACCTATGCTCTGGGACAACCTAGAGGGGTGGGATGGAGTGGGAAGTGGGGGAAGGGGTTCAAGAGGGAGGGGACACATGCATACCTGTGCCTGATTGACATTGTCATAAGGCAGAAAGCCAGCACAACAGTGTAAAGCAATCATCCTTCAATTAAAAATAAATAAATTTAAAAAAAATTTTTAAGTCTTAAAAAAAAAACACTGCACAGTTTAATGGAGAAATATTATCTGAGACCAGGAATAGCTGTGAGGCTGTCACATATACCCTGAAACAGCCCACGATTTGACTCTTTTTCATTGGCCCCACCAATTACAAACCATAGAGGCTTCAAAGTTTATAAGTGTGTTTGCGTCCTGCCTGCAAAGATCCTGCAAAGAGGACTTTGCAAGAAAATAAAAGTACCTGTTGCTCCAAAACCATGTTATTAAGAATGGCAAGTTTCCCAAACAAGCTCAGCAAAGACTCATCTAGCCTATCAGAGCAAGTATAAAATCCTGAACACCTTGCATTGACAAGAAGCACGTATAGTATCCTGATGGCCATAGCTAAACAGAATAGCTTAGCATTTGGGTTTTTTTTTTTTTTAATAACATGTTAAAAATCCGGCTACATGTTGGCACATAAAAGGAATCAATTTTATATATTTTTTTAATTAGAGTAAAATTGCTTTACAATATTTCGTTTCTGCTGTAGAATAAAGTGAATCAGCTTTCAGTTCAGTTCAGTCACTCAGTCATGTCTGACTCTTTACGACCTCATGAGTCACAGCACGCCAGGCCTCCCTGTCCATCACCAACTCCCGGAGTTCACTCAGACTCACATCCATCGAGTCCACGATGCCATCCAACCATCTCATCCTCGGTCATCCCCTTCTCCTCCTGCCACCAATCCCTCCCTGCATCAGAGTCTTTTCCAGCGAGTCAGTTCTTCACGTGAGGTGGCCAAAGTATTGGAGTTTCAGCTTTAGCATCATTCCTTCCAAAGAAATCCCAGGGCTGATCTTCAGAATGGACTGGTTGGATCTCTTTGCAGTCCAAGGGCCTCTCAGCTTTAAGTACACATATATCTCCTCCGTCTTGAGCCTCCCTGCCAGCCCCACCCAGCCCCTCTGGGTCATCACAGAGCCCTGAGTGGCACCCCCTGTACTCCCGAGCAGCTTCCCGCTGGCTGGCTGTTTTACACATGGTGCTGTGTATACGGCAGCTCTACTCTCAGTTCATCCCGCTGTCCCCTTTCCCCGCTATTGCCACATTTCCATTCTCTGTGTCTGCATCTCTATTCCTGCCCTGCAAAGAAGATCATCTGTACCATTTTTTTCTAGATTTCATGTTCATGTGAGAATACACGATATTCGTTGTTCTCTTTCTGACTTTGTACGACAGGCTCTAGGTCCGTCCACGTCGTCACTACAGCTGACTCAGTTTCATTCCCCTTTTTAGGGCTGAGTCATATTCCATCCTGTATATGTTGCGGATGAACCATGGACCAGTGTAGCACTTTCTGGAAATTTTGCAGACATTTGCTGGAACTTCTGAAGGATCGGTTGCATTCAGTTTCTCAAGGAGGCTTTAAAGAATCGCAGGTTGATCAGCAAACATGCCTTGAGGCACAAAGAGTAAGGTGCCCATGACTTTTAAACCAAGAAAGGACCAGACCAAGGCTTGAGGAGTCATCCTGTTTTAACTGACAGATAATAATGCAGAAAATCCTGTGGGCATAAGAATTTGAAGGCGGACCTTGACAGAGCTGTGGAGAATGTTCTTAAAACGAAATCAGTGGGCAGAGTTTGCTCAGGGTCAGTAAGTTACCGTCAGTCACCACCCTTGCCATTTGAGATTCCGAGCTTAGTTTCAAAATGGCAGCCCTTAAATGCTGGGTTCCTTTTGTCCTGATTTGTTCATCTGTTTCCCCGAATTACGTATTTCCAAACAGAGGATCTATTTTTCACAGTGACCAGAGTGTTTTCCTAGATCTCCAAACAACTTGTGCACATGCGGAAGGAATTTAAAGCCGACAACATCCAACGAGCAGTGATCTTATTAAACCTGAGATGCAAAATTTGCATTTAAAAAGAAACTGCTATTTCTGTTTATTTCTTTCCCAGTGGAAGTGAAAACCTGTGAGATTAAATTAGTCTCCCGTGCGTGTCTTGTTTTCCCATATAAGACATGCTAAAAAGTGGATTTCATAGAAATTTTAGTAGATTGTTAAATATTAATATCTTCTATTCCCACTGGTGGTGTGTGACTTAACATACTTGAAAATGAGTGAGTTGAATAAAGCCAGGATTTTTTTTTCCTTTTAAAAAAATTATTTTTATCTTTTTTAACACCAAAAACGTTTTGTATTGGGGTATAGCTGATCAACAATACTGTGACAGGTGGACAGTGAAGGGACTCAGCCATACATATATGAGTATCCATTCTCCCCCAAACTCCCCTCCCATCCAGGCTGCCGCATAATGTTAGCAGGGGTCAATGTCGAATAAAGCCAGCTTTCGAACTTACACAGTTTCCTTCAGAGGTTTTAAAAAATTGGGATTTGGAAGAATCGGGCATATTGTGTGATTTCTTTCCTCCAAAAATTGTTGAACTGAATTCTTTAGCCACAATTTTAATAGGATAATTGCTTTCCAATGTTGTGTTGGTTTCTGGCATGTATCAACATAATGTTTTTTCTTAAAGCCACCGTATTCTTGTTGATAATGATTGATGATAATTAACGACACATTGAAAACCTTCGTGAGCATAGCATACAATTCCTAATATGACGACTATGGTCGTTCCATAATTCCTAATACAAACTTTAAGTCTTTTGTCAACCTGCAATCTGATTATTAGATTTCTGTGTTTGCACAGCTACAGAAATCTCCTCAGTCCTTTCCAAGGCCTGTATTTTTGTGACGATCATAAGAAACTGAAGTTTTATTGGTTTAAGCTTCAGTGGGCTTAGTTATTTTCTACAGTGTGATTTGCACAATGTCAATGAAATTGCTTTATTTGACACCCAATTCTACATTTTTTAAGTCATTATACATCAGGAATTACCCATTCTGCTAAAAGTTAAAAACAGATTTCATTAAAATGAAGACTCTGTTATGTTCTATTTAATTTTAAAGAACTCTTGAGTATTAAGATAATGCTTGGAACATTCGAGTTTTTCAAATATTATATCATATTCATTAGAAATAACCACGTACGCTTTTAAAATTGAGGTTTTCCCTGGTGGCTCAGAGGTTAAAGTGTCTGTCTGCAATGCAGGAGACCCGGGTTCAATCCCTGGGCCGGGAAGGTCCCCTGGAGAAGGCAATGGCACCCCACTCCAATACTGTTGCCTGGAGAATCCCATGGACGGAGGAGCCTGGTGGGCTACAGTCCACGGGGTCACAGAGAGTCGGACACGACTGAGCGACTTCACTTCACTCACTTTATAGTTGATTTTCAACGTTGTGTGAGTCTCTGGTGTATAGCAAAGGGATTCAGTTATACGTGTATATTATTTTTGATACTCTTTGCCATTATGGTTCATCAGAGGATATTGAATATACTTCCATATGCTGTACAGTAGATCCTTGTTAATGATCTATTCTCTCTATGGTATTGTGTATCTGCTAGTCCCAGACTCCTAAGTTCTCCCTGCTCCCCGTGCCCCGATGGTAACCAGAATTTGTTTGCAAACTCTGAGTCTGTTTGGTAAATAAGTCCATTTGCATCTTTTTCCTCGTTGTAAGTTTGTATCATTTTTGGAGTTGGCGTGTGAGTCCTGTCATGGGATGTTCGTCTTTCTCACTGTGGGTCACTGAGTGTGATTATCTCTGGGTCCACCCATGTTGCTGCTTATATGCCCAGGAATGGGACTTCTGGACCATATGATGGTATTAGTAGTTCTATCTTTAGGTTTTTAAGGAACTTCCGCAGTGACTGTGTCAATTTCCATCCCCACCAATAGTGTGGAAGGCTTTCCTTTTCTCCACACGCTCTCCCGCGTTGGTTGACTGCAGACTTTGTAGTGATGGCCGTTCTGACGTGTGAGCTGGTACCTCCCTGTGGTTGTGATTTGCACTTCTCTGATGATGAGCGAGGCTGAGCGTCTTTTCAGGTGCCTCTTGGCCATCTGCCTGTGTTCTCTGGAGAAATGTCTATTTCAGTAGTCTGCCCATTTGTGGATTGGGTTTTATGGTTGTGGAGTTGTATGAACTGTCTGTATATTTTGGAGATTAAGTCCCTGTCAGTTACATTGTTTGCAAATATTTTCTCCCAGTCCACGTGCTGTCTTGCTTTTATTTATGGTTTCCTTTGCTGGGGAAAAGCTTCGAAGTATGATTAAGTTCCATTGGTTTATTTTTGCTTTTATTTCTATTCCCATAGGAGATGACCTAAGAAAACATGAGTACTGTTTATGTCAGCACTTCTTATGTATATTCTCTTCTAAGAGTTTTATGATATCAGGACTCTATTTAAGTCTTTAAGCCATTTTGAGTTGTTGTTTTTTTTTTTTTTTTCCCCACTTACTCTCAGGACGTATTAAGTTCTTCCCTGTAGCTCAAAGGGTAAAGAATCTACCTGCCATGCAGGAGACCCCAGTTCGATCCCTGGGTTGAGAAGGTCCCCTGGAGATGGGACTGGCAACCCACTCCAGTATTCTTGCCTGGAGAATTCAATGGACACAGGAGCCTGGTGGGCTGCAGTCCATGGGGTCGCTAACAGTCGGACAGACTGAGCGACTTCACTTTCACTTTTCTCTTTCCTGCATTGGAGAAGGGAATGGCAACCCACTCCAGTGTTCTTGCCTGGAGAATCCCAGGGATGGGGGAGCCTGGTGGGCTGCCGTCTATGGGGTCACTCAGAGTCGGACACGACTGAAGTGACTTAGCAGCAGCAGCAGCAGCAGGGAGCTGATGATTGACAGGGAAGCCGGGTGTGCTGCAGTCCATGGGGTCGCAAAGAGCCAGACACGACTGAGCGACTAAACCGACTGAATATAATTGTTCTATTTATAGAACATGCAGAGAATCTGTAAGAGTGAGAACCTGTGCAGAGTGAGAGGTGCGGTCCCAGGCAGCCAGGGGCTTCTGTCCCATACCGTGCATTTGTTTCTAAAGGATAGGCTCTAGACCTCGGCACAAATGGTGCACAATAATAATCATAGATCGACCCTGAGAGTCTCCGGGCAGTTCCTTGGTGACGTACCTTTTGAACTGTGACAGTTATGGGCACCTTTGGTTGAACTAATATGGAATGTCCCGTTCTCAGAAAGATGTGTACAGACCTTGACATGATGTTGTCGCTCTTGCTGTTAAGTCGCCAAGTCATGTCTGACTCTTTGCGACCCCATGGACGGTAGCCCACCAGGCTCGTCTGTCCGTGGGATTCTCCAAGCAAGAATACCGGAGTAGGTTGATGAGACTGTGTAAGCTCAGGGTCAGCACTGTGCAGTGAATAAAAAGGACGAGGAGAGAGACACGCTTGGACAGAACATCTTCTATGCAGAGTCCTTGGTGAACCAACCCACTCTCACCCCACAACAGCTAATGGTGTAGACCCCGGGCAAGTTCAAGGACCACTGGGATCTGTCTTCAGCCTTGAACATTTGAGCCAGGAATGCAGATTTCACAAATCCCTGCTGCTGCTGCTGCTGCTGCTGCTGCTGCTGCTAAGTCGCTTCAGTCATGTCTGACTCTGTGCGACCCCATGGACTGCAGCCTACCAGGCTCCTCCGTCCATGGGATATTCCAGGCAAGAGTACTAGAGTGGGGTGCCGTTGCCTCCTCCGTCACAAATCCCTAGAAGAGGGGGGAAAAAAGCCATCAAGTCATAACTGATACTCATTGATAACCCCAAATAAGTTTTTATTCTCTCATATATATATATATATATATCAATGAATTCAGAGAAACCACTGCCTATTGCCTAACTGTTAAAAAGAAAATGTCACCATACCTTGCAGAGGCGAGGGGGGAAAAAAATCATATTCAGGGAAAATTATGCAAGGAAATTGAAGCAGCCCACTGTTCTAAAGCATTTAAGAGACAAACACACTCATCCATTTCTTGGGGTACAAGGAGAGACGGGGAGTGGGGAACCCCACAAAACGCAGCCTTCCCTGTCAGCCAGAGATGAGGCCACGAACAGTCAGAAATCAATTGAGCCAGACAGCTCCAGCTCTGAAGCTGAAAATGACAAGTTACCATCCGCATTTCCAGTCAGCCCTGACATGACGGAGACCATGAATCACGGGGCTTTGGGCTTCGATCAGGCCTGTGTGGATGGCCACCCGTGAGCTCCCTGCAGGGAGAAAACGGTTATGGGGTTTGGAGCAGCAGCGTGTGCAGGCAGGAACAGTGGAGAAGGGTATTTCTACGTATCAGAAGGCAGACTTGCCGCTCACTCACTGTAGATTTAAATGGAGGGTGTTTTCTCCCCAGAGACTCTGGTCTCCCCGGGTAGCTCTGATGATAAAGAATCTGCCTGCAATGCATGAAACCCAGGTTTGATGCCTGGGCTGGGAAGGTCC
>SJYX01001344.1:207008-245859 GCA_006410675.1 Oreotragus oreotragus
GCATTAAAAAAAAAAACAAAGCCATAAGATATTAGGAATGTCAGTGCAATACGGTGCAGACAAGAATGGATGGAATGGGACTTCCCTGGTGTTCTGTGATGAAGACTTCACCTGCCAATGCTGGAGCTGCAAGTTCGATCCCCGGTCAGGGGGCTAAGATCCCACATGGCTCACAGTCAAGAAACCAGAACATCAAACAGAAGCAATATTGTAACAGATTCAAGAAAGACTTCGAAAATGGTCCATCCCCCCCAAAAAAAAAATCTTTTAAAAAGTGGATGGACTGAAATGCCCATCGGAGATTCAAGGCGAGTGACACACCATTTGTCTTCATTCACAAGTATATTTCACTAGGCTGCAAATTGGATTTTTTAAAATATTGAACTGGTGGGTACTTAAAGCCCAACATACATCATCAATATTGTACCTTCCCCATCATTTCTCTTATGATGAGCTATGTCCCCAAAAGAGTTTCATTTCCCAACCACTGCCACGGACAGACTGCTGTGACACTTGATAATTTTGTAAATCCGTTTACTTGGTAGAGACAAAGCAAGACAGGTTAAGACACAGCGAGTTAAATGCTGGCAATGTGAAGTTCAGCTTGGGTAGACTCGATCTGTTTCTAGTTTAGCTCCAAGTCTAAGCCGTCACCCGGTTAGTTCTTTCTATGTATATACGTAATCAGACAATCGAGTGATTTTACATGCAATTTTCTTCTTTAGGGCTGCACCTACTTGTCACTGGAAAATTAGGCAAGGATAAACTATCAGTTATAAACTTAGCATATCCAAAAAGCTCGTGTGCAGAACTCCTCCACAATAGAATAGACAGCAGGGTGTGTTATTAGCCTGAAATAAATTTTCATTAACAACGGATGAAGGTCCCCAGCAGTCGAATTCTGACACGAGATGGTTTACCTTGAATATCCTTCAAACGTGCTTCGGCGAGAACTAAAAATTTAATAAGAAGTTATTAGATTAAACTTTCTTCTTTGAAAACGGTGACTGAATTACATGGGCTCCGATCATAACCGTTCATTAAAAAGACATGTCAAGGGAACCGGCTGCCTTAAGAAAATGGAGGATTTCAGGCAGTGGGATTTTATTCCATCAGAGAAGGTTGAGCGTGGCAACGGCAGACGCGAGTAATCTCGGACCAAGAAAAGCAATTAAGATGTCACATTGCACCTTAGAAAAATTAGCCCTGTTACTTTCAGCAATTTAGCTGTAGGCATAGCTGTGTTTAGTGTTCTCTGAAGCTTCAAAAATTCTCTAAAAGATAGTGTCCAGAGGAAGGTGGAATATATACACGTATGTGGGTGTTATAATTGCTGTTCAGACGCTCAGTCGTGTCTGACGCTTTGTGACCCATGGAGTGCAGCACACCAGGCTTCCCTGTCCTGATGGGAAGTCTCCCAGAGACTGCTCGAACTCATGTCCATTGAGTCGGTGATGTCATCCAGCCATCTCATCCTCGGTCGTCCCCTTCTTCTCCTGCTCCCAATCCCTCCCAGCATCAGAGTCTTTTCCAGTGAGTCAACTCTTCGCATGAGGTGGCCAAAGTACTGAAGCTTCAGCTTTAGCATCATTCCTTCCAAAGAACACCCAGGGCTGATCTCCTTTAGGATGGACTGGTTGGATCTCCTTGCTGTCCAAGACTGAGCGAGTAAACACACGTAAAAACCAGGTGTTACTGTCTCACAGTTCTGGAGGCTGGACGTCCGAGACCCTGGCAAAGACAGATTCACTGTGAACATCTTGCTGGTTTGTAGATGGTGTGTTTGGGCTGGTCCTCACGTGGAGGAAAGCAATCCCCTTTGTGGAGACTACACCCTCATCCCCGCCTCACTTCCAGATAACATTGCATTGGTGGAGGAGACAAAAGCATCCTGTCTTTCTCTATATATATACAGATGGATCAATAAATAGACACAGTATAATGGATCAATGAATAGACCCAGTATTGGCGGTTTAGTCACTAAGTCGTGTCCAACTCTTGCGACCCCGTGGACTGAAGCCCGCCAGGCTCCTCTGTCCATGGGACTCTCCAGGCAAGAATGGTACCATTTCCTGCTCCAAGACTCAGTATGAGGTTAAGAATATTCCTAACATAATTCGTTTTGAAACTACTCCTGTGTGTATTTCTCATTCATTGACACTCCCTTGTGCTCTTAACACACTTTTTTTTTTTTTAACTGTGTTTTTTTTTTTTTTAATCAAAGTCTTCACTGAACTTGTTACAATATTGCTTCTGGATTTTTTTCTTTTTGGCCTCAGAGCATGGGGGAATCTTACCTCCACGACCAGGCATCCAACCTGCACCCTCTGCACTGGAAGCTGAAGTCTTAACCACCAGGCCACCAAGGAAGTCCCTACGTTGTCTTATTTTTTTGTCTCACATGTATATGTGAAGATTTAAAATAAAGTAACAAATAACATGTATTATTTATTATCAACCTACCTAATCCCGTTGTTTACTCTGTATTATATAGTACAGTATGTATGAAATATATCATTTTTGAGCATACTAAATATGGAGAACGGTATATATATGTTTTTCTTTTATCCAAACAAGATACATTTCTTGCCTATGCACTACTTAGCAAGTTTCCATACTTGAATAGGCAAATACCCAAGGTCTCTGGACCCACTGTGTTCATGCACACAAGAATAAAGGAGAAGAAAACCAGAAATGAGACTGTGTAAGCTCAGGGTCAGCACTGTGCAGTGAATAAAAAGGACGAGGAGAGAGACACGCTTGGGCAAAACATCTTCTATGCAGAGTCCTTGGTGAACCAACCCACTCTCACCCCACGACAGCTAATGGTGTAGACTCCGGGCAAGTTCAAGGACCACTGGGATCTGTCTTCAGCCTTGAACATTTGAGCCAGGAATGCAAATTTCACAAATCCCTGCTGCTGCTGCTGCTGCTAAATCTCTTCAGTCATGTCCGACTCTGTGCGACCCCATGGACTGCAGCCTACCAGGCTCCTCCGTCCATGGGATATTCCAGGCAAGAGTACTGGAGTGGGGTGCCATTGCCTTCTCCATCACAAATCCCTAGAAGAGCGGGGAGGGAAAGCCATCAAGTCATATCCACTACTCATTGATAACCCCAAGCAAGTTTTTATTCTCTTATATATATATAGATAGATAGAGAGATATATCTGAATGAATTCAGAGAAACCACTGCCTATTGCCTAACTGTTAAAAAGAAAATGTCACCATACCTTGCAGAGGCGAGGGGGGAAAAAATCATATTCAGGGAAAATGTATGCAAGGAAATTGAAGCAGCCCACTGTTCTAAAGCATTTAAGAGACAAACACACTCATCCATTTCTTGGGGTACAAGGAGAGACGGGGAGTGGGGAACCCCACCAAACACAGCCTTCCCTGTCAGCCAGAGACGAGGCCACGAACAGTCAGAAATCAATTGAGCCAGACAGCTCCAGCTCTGAAGCTGAAAATGACAAGTTACCATCCGCATTTCCAGTCAGCCCTGACACAGCGGAGACCATGAATCACGGGGCTTTGGGCTTCGATCAGGCCTGTGTGGATGGCCACCCGCGAGCTCCCTGCAGGGAGAAAAAGGTTATGGGGTTTGGAGCAGCAGCGTGTGCAGGCAGGAACAGTGGAGAAGGGTATTTCTATGTATCAGAAGGCAGACTTGCCGCTCACTCACTGTAGATTTAAATGGAGGGTGTTTTCTCCCCAGAGACTCTGGTCTCCCCGGGTAGCTCTGATAATAAAGAATCTGCCTGCAATGCATGAAACCCAGGTTTNGTATCAGAAGGCAGACTTGCCGCTCACTCACTGTAGATTTAAATGGAGGGTGTTTTCTCCCCAGAGACTCTGGTCTCCCCGGGTAGCTCTGATAATAAAGAATCTGCCTGCAATGCATGAAACCCAGGTTTGATGCCTGGGCTGGGAAGGTCCCCTGGAGAAGGTAATGGCAACCCACTCCAGCATTCTTGCCTGGAGAATCCCATGGACAGAGGAGCCTGGGGGGGTTACAGTCCATGGGGTCACAGAGAGTCAGACACGACCGAGCAACTAACATTTCCTCATTAGATAACAAACCTACCCATCTCTCCAGGAAAAAAAACCTGTGAGACGGACAGGTCCCCAGTTTATTAAAGAGCATTAATGATAGAATTCCTTCTGAAAAAGAAAAATGATGTAGACAACCTCCCTGGGTTTTCTTTTTCCTTACTTTTATGATTCTTACTTTAAAAGTCATTTTGAAGACATCCCCTTAGGTAAAATAGGATGTTCTTTATTTTTTATTACAAGCAAAAGAATCAACTTTATATTCACTTCTCGAGAGGTTTCCCAGCTACTATAAAGATGATAATAGAGCCAATAAAATTTAACTGACTTCTAGAAAATCTTCTGTCAGGAATCTCACTTGAGACGGTCTTGAACTTTTAATGGCATTTTTTTTTCCTACCTTAATCATACATTTGGCTCCTTCTTGACAAGCCTGTGATTTATACTTGTGGCTCGAAACAGTGTCACAAATACTATACAATGACCTTTACTTTGAGTATGAAACCTAAAACCTGATGTGAAACTTGGGATTTTATTTGGCTTTTTTTTTTTTTAAAGCTAAATTGTAACATAATGAATTGATTGTACATTTTCACATGACCATTACCTCTGGTCAAAACTTACTGCAAAATTTTATTACAGTTGCCGAAGTAGTTTATAATCTTTTTGCCATAAGAAAATTCTGTCGGTGGAATGTTCCATGCTGGTGCTGGAGAGTGTTTATTTATAGTATTTCATGCTACGTCACTCAGTAACATGTGACTCTTTCAACGCCATGGACTATAGCCCGCCAGGCTCCTCTGTCCATGGGATTCTCCAGGCAAGCATACTTGAGTGGGTTGCCGCTTCCTCCCCCAGGGGATCTTCCAAACACCAGGATGGAACCCATTTCTCCAGTGTCTCCTACACTGGCAGGCAAATGCTTTACCACTGAGCCACATGGAAAGTCCATTTTATAGTATCGGGTTGGCCAAATAGTCAGTTTGCATTTTTCCATATCCACAAATGAACTTTTTGGCCAAGCCAATAAATATGCTAGTAGATAAACTCTGAATCAAAGGTAAACGTAGAAAAAAAATATTCAGAATGACGATCTGTGGGCCTATCCATTCCTTCCACTGTCTAAAATGCACGCCCTTGCATTTTCTAGTAAAGCGTTTGATTTTGTTGTTCTTTTAAAGAGAGTCTAAGAGTAGATTTTGTTTTATTAAAGAAGAAAAATAAACTGAGAGGGACATTGAGAGGTTTCTCTGGCCGACTTGGGAGACCCAACAGATGAAGAGGTCCTTGCTGAGATGTAGGCATTGGAGGCGTCACTTGTCATCACTTACCTGTGGGGAGCTCAGGCGGAGCACAGTGTCCCCTGGACTTCTGTCTCTCCATAAACTGGAAGCAGAAAAAGCCAAGAGGCAGGGTGTAGGCTGACAAGGGAGCGGTCATCCGCGTCTCCTGGGCCAGCAGTTCACGGGAACTCACAGCAGGCATTCACGTCACCGAGCCCTTGAGGTCAATTCTGCACTCCAAGAGCTGAAAGTCTCCTGTGGGCTGTCTGATCCTTGCACATCAGCAGTGCCGTTGTTCACTCGCTCTGTCCTGTCTGACTCTGCGACCCCATGGACTGCGGCACACCAGGCTTCCCTGTCCTTCGCTACCTCCAGGATGGGATAATCCAGGCATTTTTGAGATATTTGTGGGAGGAGGTGAGCGCCACATGCCATATGTCACCATCTTGATTCCTCTCTTACATTAGAGTTTTTGAATGTTGTGAGGGACAGACTTTATTAGAATTTAAAAAAAGAAAAATGACATTTTCATATGCCAGAATATTAAAGACAACAGGAAAAATTGCGAGCAGCTTGCAATATATTTAATCCAATCTCATCTGTATTTTCGCAGATGTCCAGAGTATCTACAAGTCCAGAGTAGCCTGGGGTGGACAAGAATTTCCAGACATAGAGTATTTCAGAAGAGAGTGAGTTTAGGGTGTGTCAAGTGCAGCGGGCCGACCTTTTGACAGGTCAGAGAGAGTCAACAGTTTTTGTGGGTTAGTAGCCAGGAACGGGGGATCCTGGTGGGCTGCCATCTATGGGGCTGCACAGAGTCGGACACGACTGAAGCAACTTAGCAGCAGCAACAGCAGCCAGTTTTTATCAGGGGAGGCAATGGCAACCCACTCCAGTATTCTTGCCTGGAAAATCCCATGGATGGAGGAGCCTGGTGGGCTACAGTCCATGGGGTCGCTAAGAGTCGGACACGACTGAGCGACTTCACTATCACTTTTCACTTTCATGCATTGGAGAAGGACATGGCAACCCACTCCAGTGTTCTTGCCTGGAGAATCACAGGGATGGGGGAATCTGGTGGGCTGCCATCTATGGGGTCGCACAGAGTCAGACGTGACTGAAGTGACTTAGCAGAGTATCTAAGGGGATTTCCTTTATGGCTCAGGGAAAAAGAACCCGCCAGCCTATGCAGGACATCTGGATTCGATCCCTGGGTTGGGCAGATCCCCTGGAGAAGGAAGTGGCAGNGAGTCGGACACGACTGAAGTGACTTAGAAGCAGCAACAGCAGCCAGTTTTTATCAGGGGAGGCAATGGCAACCCACTCCAGTATTCTTGCCTGGAAAATCCCATGGATGGAGGAGCCTGGTGGGCTACAGTCCATGGGGTCGCTAAGAGTCGGACACGACTGAGCGACTTCACTATCACTTTTCACTTTCATGCATTGGAGAAGGACATGGCAACCCACTCCAGTGTTCTTGCCTGGAGAATCACAGGGATGGGGGAATCTGGTGGGCTGCCATCTATGGGGTCGCACAGAGTCGGACGCGACTGAAGTGACTTAGCAGAGTATCTAAGGGGATTTCCTTTATGGCTCAGGGAAAAAGAACCCGCCAGCCTATGCAGGACATCTGGATTCGATCCCTGGGTTGGGCAGATCCCCTGGAGAAGGAAGTGGCACCCCACTCCAGCATTCTTGCTGGGAGAATCCCACGGACAGAGGAGCCTTGCAGGGCTGCAGTCCATGGGGTTGCAAAGAATCGGACATGAGTAAGCGAGCGAACAATAACAACTCGACAATATACCCACGTTTTTAAGTAAAAGCTATGACCACGCTATACTCTGTAACGTTTAACACGAACTGGCCAAAATCAGACTATGCATATTAAACACATTTCAGAATCAGAGCTGGCTTTGACGGTTTCTCTGTGTGTGACCTTATAGAACATCCTTAATTCATTCCACATGTGGCTGTATATGGTCATCAGCAAGATGGGGCTCTCAGACAGAATTCATAAACGGTAGATCAAAGGCGGAGGAGTTAAGGGAGGAGGAGCCAGTGGCGTGATTTGTAAGGTGCAGACTGGATGTCAGGGGCTCACGTCTGACTGCACGTGAGGTGCCACCAGAATTAGATGGCACGTCTGAGGGGTGTCCAGCCTCTCGAAGATGACTGGCACCTTGGTCTCACCACCATCCACGGTGCAGCCCCCCCTGAGTCTGTATGAGCAGCGTGCATGGGGTCTTGTGACAAGGGGCAAAGCCACAGACAGGCAGTTCTCCTCTTAGGAAATGTTGAGTATATCTACCAAGATCAGACAGGCAAGGCAGCAACCATGGGCCATATAGGACTCCCACAATCATCCGTGCTGCTCAAGGACAATGNGAGCAGCGTGCATGGGGTCTTGTGACAAGGGGCAAAGCCACAGACAGGCAGTTCTCCTCTTAGGAAATGTTGAGTATATCTACCAAGATCAGACAGGCAAGGCAGCAGCAATGGGCCATATAGGACTCCCACAATCATCCGTGCTGCTCAAGGACAATGGAGGAGCTCAGCTGGCTGCCTAGCGGTGGAGTTGTGAGTTCGATCCCTGGTTGGGGAACTTAAGACCCCACGTGCTGTGCTGCGCTCAGTTGCTCAGTTGTGTCTGACTCTGTGAGACGCCATGGACGGTAGCCCACCAGGCTCCTCTGTCCGTGGGATTCTCCAGGCGAGAATCCTGGGCAGGGTTGTCATTTCCTTCTCCAGGGGAACTTCCCGTCCTAGGGGTGGAGCCACCCACATCTCCTGCATTGCCAGCAGGGTTCTTTACCACGAATGCCACGTTAGTGTTTAGGTATCTTTTCAAATTTGCGTCTTTAAAGCTTTTGCACAGCACAGGAAACCATCCACTGAATGAAAAGATGACCTACATCACAGGCTGTCTATTTACAAACGTTGTGACCAGTAAGGGGTTAAGGTCCAGTGTATGTACCCAGTTCCTACAACTCTACATTAAAAGAAAGAACCCAGTTTTAAGATGGTGTCCATCAACAGATGAATGGGTAAAGAACTTGTGGTACATATACAGAGTGGAATATTGCTCGGCCGTGAAACGGTAATGAGCTCGATGGAATATTTACTCGGCCGTGAAACAGGAACGCGCACAATGGAACATTACTCAGCCGTGAAAGCGGAATGCATACGATGGAACATTACTCGGCCGTGAGAGGGGAATGCACACGGTGGAATATTACTCGGCCATGAAAAGGGAATGCACATGATGGAATGTTACTCGGCCATGAAAAAGGGAATGCATAAGATGGAATGTTACTCGGCCGTGAAAAGAGAATGCATGCCATGGAATATTACTCGGCCACGAAAAGGGAATGCCTACAATGGAACATTACTCGGCCATGAAAAGGGAATGCATACAATGGAATATTACTCAGCCATAAAAAGGGAATGCATTTGAGTCCGTTCTAATGAGGTGAATGAACCTGGAGCGTATTATACAGAGTGAAGTGAGTCAGAAAGAGAAAGATAAATATCGTATTCTACTCTGATGCTGGGAGGCATTGGGGGCAGGAGGAGAAGGGGACGACCGAGGAGGAGATGGCTGGATGGCATCACTGACTCGATGAACGTGAGTCTGAGTGAACTCCGGGAGTTGGTGATGGACAGGGAGGCCTGGCGTGCTGCGATTCATGGGGTTGCAAAGAATCGGACACGACTGAGCGACTGAACTGAACAGAACTGATCACATACATACAGAATCTAGAAAGATGGCACCAAAGAATTTTTTGCAGGGCAGCAAATGGAGAAACAGACATAGAGAACAGATTTACGGACATGAAGAGAGGGGAGGAGAGACTGAGGTGTATGGAAAGAGTAACATTGAAACTTCCATCACCATATGTAAAACAGAGAGCCAACAGGAATTTGCCGTATGACTCAGGAAACCCAAACAGGGGCTCTGTGTCAACCTAGAGGGCTGGGATGGGGAGGGAGGTGGGAGGGAGGTTCAAGAGGAAGGAGACACATGTATATCTATGGCTGATTCATGTTGAGGTTTGACAGAAAACAGCCAAATTCTGTAAAGCAATTACCCTTCAGTTCAGTTCAGTCGCTCATTCATGTCCGACTCTTTGCGATCCCATGAATCACAGCATGCCAGGCCTCCCTGTCCATCACCAACTCATCCAAACTCATGTCCATTGAGTCAGTGATGCCCTCCAAACATGTCATCCTCTGTCATCCCCTTCTCTCACCTTCAGTCTTTCCCAGAACCAGCGTCTTTTCAAATAAAATTTGAAAATTTTCTAATTGTTTATTGAAATTATCCTTCAAAAAAATATTTTTTTTAACGAGCAGAACCAATAAATATACATTTCTCCAAACAAGACATACAGGTGGCCAACAGGCACATGAAAAGATGCTCAATGTCATTCATTATTAGAGAAATGCAGAGCAAAATTACCCTGAGGTCCCACCTCACACCCATCATCAACAAGTCCACAAACAAATGCCAAAGAGTATGGGGGGAAAAAGGGACCCTCCTAAACTGTTGATGGGGATAGAAACTGGTGCTGCCACTATGGAGAACAGTTAAGNGCTCAATGTCATTCATTATTAGAGAAATGCAGAGCAAAATTACCCTGAGGTCCCACCTCACACCCATCATCAACAAGTCCACAAACAAATGCCAAAGAGTATGGGGGGAAAAAGGGACCCTCCTAAACTGTTGATGGGGATAGAAACTGGTGCTGCCACTATGGAGAACAGTTAAGGCAGTTCCTCAACGGACACGGGTTTGAGCAGACTCCAGGAGCAGGTGGAGGACAGGGAAGCCTGGCGTGCTGCAGTCCATGGGGCCAAAGAGAGTCGCACACAACTTGGTGACTCCACAAGAGCAATGCAGCTTCCTTAAAAAACAAAGTACAGCTACCATATGACTCTGTAATTCCGTTCAGGGGTAAATACCTGTAAATTTAGACTAAAAAAAAAAAATATATATATATATATGAAGTGAGGTGTTAGTCACTCAGTCATGTTCTGACTCTCTGCAACCCCACAAGCTGTAGCCCGCCAGGTTCCTCTGTCCATGAGGTTCTCCAGGCAAGAATCTTGGAGTGGGTTGCCATTTCCTTCTGCAGGGGATCTTCTCGACCCAGGGTTCGAACGCAGATTCTTTACCAACTGATGGAGCATAAACTATAGAGCCTGCTACAAAGTATTTCTGCCATAATGACTGAATGAAGCCACTGCTCACATCACCGCATATTAGATAAAGCCACCTTATTCATCGTTCAGAGCATTTGTGCTCTCTCAGTATTTTCATGCATCGTGAATATGGGGTTAGGTTCAGAATAGGTAAAGTGGAGCTTCTCAAAAAAATATAAGAATTTAGAGCATTAAGAGGTACAGACTAGTAGATAGAAAATAACTTACAAAGGTATATTGTTTTATATATACGATATAGTCAATATTCTATGTATAATATAGTCAATATTGTATATATTATACAGCCAGCACTGTATATATATTGTGTATATATGTATATATATGCTGCTGCTGCTGCCGCTAAGTTGCTTCAGTGGTGTCTGACTCGGTGCAACCCCGTAGACAGCAGCCTACCAGGCTCCCCCATCCCTGGGATCCTCCAGGCAAGAACACTGGAGTGGGTTGCCATTTCCTTCTCCAATGCATGAAAGTGAAAAGGAAAAGTAAAGTCACTCAGTCATGTCCGACTCTTTGAGACCCCATGGACTGCAGCCCACCAGGCTCCTCCGTCCATGGGATTTTCCAGGCAAGAGTACTGGAGTGGGGTGCCAATGGTATACAATATTGTATATATTGTATAGCCATTACTTTGTACTATCTACAAATGGGGCACAACCTTTAAAAATTCTGAGACGCTATATTGTTTACTTAAAATGTATATAACATTGTACAGCAGCTGTACTTCAATTAAAGATAATTTTTTGGAGATTCAGCTACTTTTAATTTTGTGTTTATTTTTACTGAAGTACAGTTGCTTTATAGTGTGTTAGTTTCTTCTGTACAGCAAAGTCAATCAGGTATACGCGTGTATATATCCCCTCTTTTTTGGATTTCCTTCCCATTTAAGTCACCACAAAGCATTAAGTAGAGTTCCCTCTGCTCTACAGTAGGTTCTCAATAAAAGAGAGCTTATAATTAAAGAGAAATTACAGAGTTTATCTGGAGGAGGGCATGGCAACCCACTGTAGTATTCTTGCCTGGAGAATCCCATGGACAGAGGAGCCTGGTGGGCTACAGTTCTAAGGGTCTCAGAGTCGGACACAGCTGAACAACTAAACAGGAGTTTATAAACCTGGTACATGTTAAGACTTCTTTAATAAAGCCAGTTAGCAACTACAAACAGATGGTAAGGGTAAAATGAATTAAATAGTAGCAGCACAGAAAGTTAGAATGAAGGAATTTGAACACATGGTAACAACTGTCTGCCTGAACTGTTCAACCAAGCTTTAAGAAGGGGTGAGGATGGTGTAATTATTTTGAAACAGTAAGACTCCAAAATTGTCCAAAAAGGATGCCACAAGAAGATTTTAAAATTCTATTGAAATTGTTTTTCTCTTGGCAAAGCCCATCCGTGGAAAGTTGACTGCCAGGCAGTATGTAAGCACCATGAAAGATGAGGCAGTCAGCCTTAGAGAAAATAACATTTTAAGACAAAGCTTCACAATCCAAATTAACACACATAAAGAAACAAGACTCTGTGTCCGAGCCTGCTTTTAGCAAGAAAGACTAGCAAGTTGCCACGTGATCACGTATCATTGTCTGAAGTGTTTTCCACAAAGGTGCAATTCACTGTGAAGTAGTCTCGTTAACAAAACACCAGTCATCTTCAGCTCATGCTAGAATTCATGCAACGTTTTTACACACTCCATTTCTTTGATCAAAACCCCTTTGGAATGAAGAAGGGCCCTGGGTGTTATCTCCATTCCACAGAATACAGCAACTCATAAATACTGAAATTTGTCAAATTCACACACAAGCCACAAGACAGAAACCACTAACATGTCCTAACATTATTTACCTGCAAGTCCACAGTTGCACGTTTATACTCCCTAAATGGTAAAGAATCTGCCCACCAGTGCAGGAGACCCGGGTTCAAACTCTGGGTCGGGAAGATCCCCTGGGGAAGGGAACGGCAGCCCACTCGGGTATTCTTGCCTGGAGGATCCCATGGACAGCGGAGCCTGGTGGGCTGCAGCTCATGGGGTCACAAAGAGTCTGTATTCAGGATATATTGGAATTCTTTGAGGGGTAATTCTTTTAAATAGTTTGCTCAAAATTGTGTGTGTGTGTGTTTGTTTGTTTTTAGATGCTTTTTTTTTTTTTTTTTTAATGGCTCATCGGATCTTAGTTCCCTGAAGTGAAAAGAGTGAAATTCGCTCTGGCGTGTGTGACTCTCTGTGACCCCATAGACTGTAGCCCTGCCAGGCTTCTCTGTCCATGGGATTCTCCAGGCCAGAACCCTGGAGAGGGTAGCCAGTCCCTTCTCCAGAGGATCTTCCCAACCCAGGGCTCACATATTACAGCTGAGCCACAAGGGAAGCCCCCTGGGTTCCTGACCGGGGATCAAACCTGACCCCAGCAGTGAAAGCTTAGATTTCTAACTACTGGATCTCCAGGGGATACACACACACCCGCACGCATGCACACACACATGCATGCACGCATGCATGCTTGCTCAGTTGTGTCCAAATATTTGTGACCACATGGACTACAGCCCGCCAGGCACCTCCGTCCATGGGATTCTCCAGGCAAAAAACACTGGAGTGGGTTGCCATGCCCTTCTCAAGGCTTGAGAAGGGAACCCAGGGATGAAACCCACGTTTCCTGCATGGCAAGCAGATTCTTTATCACCAAGCCACCTGGGAGGCCCATATATAGGCTTCCGCCATGCCATGAGGCCTGGGGGCTCTTCCCCAATCAGATGTCAAGCTTTCATCTCCTGCCCGGGAAGCACAGAGTCTTATCTGCTGTTGTTGATTCCGTTTAGTCACTAAGTCGTGTCTGACTCTTTGGGACCCCGTGGACTGTTCACACTGGGCTCCTCTGTCCTTCACCATCTCCTGGAGTTTGCTCAAGTCCACTGAGTCCATTGCATTCGAAACATACATATCAATGTGCAGACCGTCCCTTTGCAGTCTTGCCAAACTGCAGGTTCTGATTCACGAGCTGAGTTACAGCCGTGAAATTCACCCCCAACAAAATTCCGATGCCGCTGATTCAAAGACCATACACACTGAGGACCAAAACCAAACATGTTGGATTTTGAAAGCTTCGGGGCTTCCCAGGTGCCTCTAGTGGTAAAGAATCCACCTACCCATACAAGAGACACAAAAGGTGGGTTTGATCCCAGGGTTGGGAAGATCCCCCTGGTGAAGGAAGTGGCAACCCTCTCCAGCATTCTGGCCTGGAGAATCCCATGGACAGAGGAGGCTGGTGGGCTTCAGTCCATGGGGTCACACAGAGTTGGCCATGCCTCCGAGACTGCACACTACTATTCACTGCCATTTCCAGATAGAGCCGTCAAAACTTGCAGACACGGTCCTCAGCTTTGGCAGTAGGTAAAAACGCTTCATGTTTTTATCAGCCTTTGTTCAGATCCAATTCACGTGTCATGAAAGACAGTCTTACTGTTGACAGTAGGTAAGACATGAAAGCAACCCAAGTGTCCACCACCAGTAGAATGAATAAAGATGTAGTCCACATACATAATGGAATATTGTATCGCCTTGCAGGCTGATTTCCAAGCAGCTGAGCTACCAGGGAGGCCCAGTGGAGTATCACTCAGCCATAAAAAAAGGAATGAAATCATACCATTTGAAGCAACATGGACGTTCCTGGAGATTGTCACCCTAAATGAAGACAAAAGGCAAATACCATACAATATCACTTACACGCATAATCAAAAATAATAATAATACAACTGGACTTACCTCTGAGAGAAACTAGGTCTCACAGAACACGCTTGTGGTTGCCAAGAGGAAGGAGATTGGGGGAGGAATGGACTAGTTTGGAGTTAGCTGATGCTAACTATCATATATAGGGTGAATAAACAAGGTCCTACCAAGAGCATAGGGAGCTATATCCAATATCCTGTGATAAACCAGTGTAAAAGAATATGAAAACTGCAGATATATAGGAGAAGGCAATAGCACCCCACTCCAGTACTTTTGCTTGGAAAATCCCAGGGACGGGGAAGCCTGGTGGGCTGCAGTCCATGGAGTCGCTGAGAGTTGGACACAACTGAGTGACTTCCCTTTACCTTTTCACTTTCATGCATTGGAGAAGGAAATGGCAATCCACTCCAGTGTTCTTGCCTGGAGAATCCCAGGGACGGGGGAGCCTGATGGGCTGCCGTCTATGGGGTCACACAGAGTCGGACACGACTGAAGCGACTTAGCAGTGGCAGCGGCAGCAGATATATAGGTATTAATATATATGTATAATCGGTTCAATTTGCCTGAGAACAGAAATTAACACATTGTAAATCAACTATATTTCAATAAAATACAATTTTTTAAATGCTCTCTTGAAAATGTTTGCAGTTCAGTGGTTTCTTGGTATATTGAGGATCTGCAAACTTCACCACCATCTATCCCAGAATATTTTCTTCACCCTGAAAAGACATCTTTTATCCATTAGCAGTCCCCCCGCTCCTCTATACCCCTCTCCCCGATGGCAATCACTAACCCATTTTCTGTCTCCCTGTGTTCTCATATGGACGTAAGGCGTTCCATGTAAACAAAATTAAACACACTGTGTCTTGTGTGATGGTTTCCTTTCTCCAAACACGATGCTTCAGTTCAGTTCAGTTCAGTTCAGTCGCTCAGTCGTGTCCAATTCTTCGCGACCCCATTAACCACAGCACACCAGGCCTCCCTGTCCATCACCAACTCCCAGAGTTCACTCAAACTCATCTCCATCGAGTTGGTGATGCCATCCAACCATCTCATCCTCTGTCATCCCCTTCTCCTCCTGCCCCCAATCCCTCCCAGCATCAGGGGCTTTTCCAGTGAGTCAACTCTTCACATCAGGTGGCCAATTATTGGAGTTTCAGCTTTAGCATCAGTCCTTCCAAAGAACGCCCAGGATTGATCTCTTTTAGAATGGACTGACTGCATCTCTTTGCAGTCCAAGGGACTCAAGAGTCTTCTCCAACACCACAGTTTGAAAGCATCAGTTCTTTGGCCTTCAGCTTTCTTTGTGGTCCAACTCTCTCATCACATCCTGGTCCCATCACTTCAAGGCAAATACAAGGCAGAAAAGCTGAAACAGTGACAGACTATTTTCTCGGGTTCCAATATCTCTTCAGATGGTGAATTACAGCCATGAAAATTAAAGACATTTGCTACTTGGATGAAAAGCTATGATAAATATAGACAGCATATTAAAAAGCAGAGACATTACTTTGCCAACAACGGTTGGCCTAGTCAAAGATATGGTTTTTCTAGTAGTCATGTATGGATGTGAGAGTTGAAGTATAAAGAAAGCTGAGCACTGAAGAATTGATGCTTTTGAACTGTAGTGTTGGAGAAGACTCTTGAGAGTCTCTTGGACTGCAAGGTGATCCAATCGGTCCATCTTAAAGGAAATCAGTCCTGAATAGTCATTGGAAGGAGTGATGCTGAAGTCCCAATACTTTGGCCACCTGATGCAAAGAGGTGACTCATATGAAAGGACCGTGATGCTGGGAAAGATTGGGGGCAGGAGGAGAAGGGGACGACAGAGGAGGAGATGGTTGGATGGCATCACCAACTCAATGGACACGAGTTTGAGCAAGCTCCGGGAGTTGGTGATGGACAGGGAGGCCTGGCGTGCTGTGATTCATGGGGTGCCAAAGAGTCGGACACGACTGAGCAACTGAACCTGCTAATCTGCTGCTAAGTCGCTTCAGTTATGTCCGACTCTGTGTGACCCCATAGACAGCAGCCCACCAGGCTCCCCCGTCCTTGGGATTCTCCAGGCAAGCACACTGGAGTGGGTTGCCATTTCCTTCTGAACAAAAAACCTAATTCCAGATGTCTAATTCTGCTGCCTTCTCCTATTTTCAAACTTCTCTCTACATTTTTCGGTTAAGTGTACGTGTTATCACAAGGGCATTTGGTCCTTATCTTTCAGAGAACTGTTTAATCATCCAATAACAACCTGGAATATTATGAACTAGTCTGGGGTGTAGAATCTGTCTCTTCCCCCGCAGTGCTGGTTAAAAACAGCAAGGTAATTTTTACAGCCGCAACCAGCCATTTTCATCAGACACACTGTCATATTCTAGAATAAGGTACCAATTGTGTAATGGATTCTCTCATAATAATCCTAGCACCTTTTTTTTTTTTAATAACATGGAATTTTCTTTCAGCGTTATCCCAATCATGGAGGGGCTCTTTTGTATAAAAAATTACTTGACAAAAGGAATAGAAATGTCTTGACTTCATGAGCACAGAGTGCTGGCAATCCAGCTAAATAATTCTCTCCATAACTGATCTCGACAGCTTGGCACCAACTGCAAAACCAACAATTTTTCCTTTAAAGATCAATGCTTTCTCGGGGTTTATTACAGTGAGGAAAGATTCCTTCCTCAAATGCCTTTCCATTTCTCTCTCCGTCAGTAACAGCCCCATTCTCCATTTCTGGTAATGGTTCACAATGGATCATTAGATAAACGCTTTTTTAATCAAGAGAAGCCAGGTGTACTAGGAAAATGGGATGATGGAGTAGCTTCAGTCTCTCGGCTTCATTAGTCCCGGAGAAGCCCTCGTGTGCTTTTCTTACTGATCCTGCTTGAGAGACCAACCCTTCCTGGGGTCTGTTAACGATGACAGCTCATTCATTACTTGATGAGAACCCGGCAATGTTTCCATCGTCAGCGCTCACGTTCTCCTCCATCCCCAAAGACTGGCAATTCACAGAGCCAGCTCCACCTTCCAGGAGCCCGACACGTCCTTTTTTTGGTCCCTACCACATATCCCCAGAATTACCTCACAAATGCAGAATTAACCCTCCTGCCTTCAGGTCCTTCTGGACTACCTGCCCCTCACCTCTTCACCAAGGGACTGAAGGCACCTACCTGCTCAGTGGCCCACCAGGCTCCTCTGTCCACAGGGATTCTCCAGGCAAGAAGGCTGGAGTGGGTTGCCATGCCCTCCTCCAGGGGATCTTCCCGACCCAGGGATTGAACTCGGGTCTCCCGCATTGCAGGCGGATTCTTTCCCGTCCGAGCCACCAGGCAAGTCTGCACACACGCTAAACTCAAGACCTCGATTATGGTCCCTAAAACACTAAATTACACTTATATTAAGTGACACTGACACCAAACTAATTTTCTCTTTAAAACATAAGGATAGAGACTTCCCTGGGAGTGCAGTGGTTAACAATCCCCAATGCAGGGGACACAGGTTCAATCCGTGAATCCGTTCAATCCGTTCAATGCAGGGGACACAGGTTCAATCCGTGAATCCGTTCAATCCGTTCAATCTTAGGGGGCTAAGATCCCACATGTCGTGGGACAGCTGAGCCCTGTGCAGCAACCAAGACCCAGTGCAGCCAATCAGTTCAGTTCAGCGTCTCAGTCATGTCCGACCCTTTGCGACCCCATGAACTACAGCACGCCAGGCCTCCCTGTCCATCACCAACTCCCGGAGTTTACTCAAACTCATGCCATGGAGTTGCTGATGCCATCCACCCATCTCATCCTCTGTCGTCCCCTTCTCCTCCCGCCTTCAATCTTTCCCAGCATCAGGGTCTTTTCCAATAATAAGACAGATGGGTGTGAGCTATGGCCAGCGTCAAATCAGATAATATTTATGTTTTCCAAGTTAATTTAAAGGTAACTTTGCAGTTAGGATGATTAATTATACACACTTTCTAATCTAGTTCCTATCTTTCCTCCAAATTCAGAATAACGACTTTTAAGTGTTAAATCTGTAAAACTAAGGATTGGGTTGGCCCAAAAATTTGGGGGGGTTTTCCATGTTATATAAAAGCACAAACAAACTTTTTGGCCAACCCAGTATATTGGCAAGAAATTCTGCTCATGGTGATAAGAAAATTGCTCGTATTGTACTCATTG
Organism: Oreotragus oreotragus; assembly: GCA_006410675.1. Lineage (NCBI taxonomy): Eukaryota > Metazoa > Chordata > Mammalia > Artiodactyla > Bovidae > Oreotragus > Oreotragus oreotragus. The sequence continues at coordinate 225,449 of SJYX01001344.1, forward strand.
CAGCTCAGACGGTAAAGAATCCACCTGCAATGTGGGAGAGTCGGGTTTGATCCCTTCCAGAGGATCAGGAAGATCCTCTGGAGAAGGAAATGGCAACCCACTCGCATATTCCTGACTGGGAAATCCCACGGACAGAGGAGCCTGGCGGGCTACAGTCCACGGGGTCACAAAGAGCACAACACGACTGAAGCGACTTAGCATGCGCGTACAGGGTGACGAAGGTATGACACCTTATCATAAAAATACATTTATAGATGGGAGGCCTGGCTTGCTGCAGTCCATGGGGTCGCAAAGAGTCGGGCATGACTGAGCGGCTGTACTGAACTGAACTGAACTGAAGATATTTTGTATAAAATAGATGACGAATGAGAACTGTACGCCACAGGGAATGCTACTCAATGCTCCATGGTGACCTCAATGGGAAGGAAATCCACAAAAGGGGAGGGTATGTGTATGGCCGGCTCATCTTCCCATACAGCAGAAACTAACGCACCATTGTAAAGCAACTATATCGCAACAAACATTAATTTTAACAAATTCCCCATGTGAAAATGGCAATGGTGACGTGTGACATGCTCTCCTTGTTCTCGTAGGAGCTGGGCCACCATCTAAGGACCATCGAGACGGTAAGTCAAACCTATTTTTTTAATTCTGGGCAGACAGAAAAACACACGGGCTTTGGAGTGAAGAAAATAATGTATGATGGGATGCTTCAGAGATCAACAGAGACCGGTGAGGTGAACGCACGGTTGGGATGGACTCAAGAGAAAGAAGTGGGTGCGGATCCGAGTCTGCCTTTCTGCTTGGTGAAAGGAGACTGTTTTCTGAGATCTGCTGGCAGTGGACTTCTGAATTATCGACTCTCCATGCTCTCTAATCTCTGATCACTATCTGGGGTGGCTCGAAGGTACCTGTGCCTCGGTTCCTACTCTAGAGACCACAACTAATCTCATGCACATCACACGCTGCTTCCATCTGAAGACAACACTCTATCCACGTATGAATGTATTCTCCTCATATTAATGACACGCCCTCTATTTCTGGTATGATTTATCCTTGTAACAAAAAGGATCCTTGTATCCTTTTTCTTTTGTAACAAAAGATGGTAGAGATGGGCATTTGCAATTGATAAAATCTTGAATATTTTACTAACCTGTTCACTTATGCAAAGGAACGTCAGTGAATAACGCTTGCTGGATCACACAGTAACTCGATTTTTAATTTTTTCAGGAACCTCCATGTTGTCCTCCAGAGTGGCTGTACCAATTCACATTCCCACCCACACTGTTGGAGGGTTCCCTTCTCTCCACACCCTCTCCAGCATTTATTATGTGTAGACTTTTTGATGAGGGCCATTCTGACCAGTGTGAGGAGTTCCTTCACTGAAACTCCAGTACTTTGGCCACCTGATGCGAAGAGCTGACTCATTGGAAAAGACTCTGATGCTGGGAGGGATTGGGGGCAGGAGAAGAAGGGGACAACAGAGGATGAGATGGCTGGATGGCATCACGGACTCGATGGACGTGAGTCTGAGTGAACTCCGGGAGTTGGTGATGGATACGGAGGCCTGGCGTGCTGCGATTCATGGGGTCGCAAAGAGTCGGGCACGACTGAGCGACTGAACTGAACTGAACTGAATGATTAGTGACGTTGAGCATCTTTTCAAGTGCCTGTTCTTTGGAGAAGTGTCTATTTAGTTCTCCTGAGCATTTTTTCACTGGGTGTGGGTGCTTTAAATGAATCATGTTAAACCCACGCTATACAGCGGCTTCATATTATAATAGAATATACAAATACAAGTGCACTGCATGCTTATGAATCTTGGAAGTTAATTGATATTCTATGTTATATTAGCATCTCAAAGCTAAAAATCTTCCTTGGTTATTTTCCCGAGACATGTCAGTAATTTAAAACAGAGTGATATTGCATTACAAGTAAGTGAAAGTCAGTCAGTCCTGTCCAACTCTTTATGAACCCGTGGACTATACAGTCCATGGAATTCTCCAGGCCAGAATCCTGGAGTGGGTAGCCTTTCCATTCTCCAGGGGATCTTCCCGACCCCAGAATCGAACTGGGGTCTCATGCATTGCAGGCGGATTCTTTAGTAACTGAGCTATCAGGGAAGCCCTTTACAAGTATATGTGAAACTTTATATTCTGAAGACTATTTGCTCCTACATCATCTCATAGATGGGTTTCCCTGTTGGTTTAGATGGTAAAGAATCTCTCTGCCAATGCAGGAGACCCAGGTTTGATGCCTGGGTCAGGAAGGTCTCCTGGACAAGGAGAATGACAACCCACTCCAGTACTCTTGCCTGGAGAATCCCATGGACAGAGGAGCCTGGTGGGCTGCAGTCCATGGGGTCACCAAGAGTTGGACATGACTGAGGGACTGAACAATATATATGTGATATATAACACATGTTATATTAACCCACATACTATTTATATGCAATATATTGTAATATAATATATAATAGGTCATATTTTATATAAAATAAATTATTTTATATAATATAGAAGCATATTATTATAATTAATATAATTATACTATATGTTTTATTATACAGATATATTATGATACACCTTATATACTATGAATTGTATATATTATATGTATTTTATATATTTTGTGTATATAATATGCATATTACATACTAGTATACATTGTACATACATTTTCTGTATATTAATATAAGTACATAAATAAATGTAAAAAAAAATTTTTATGTGGATCATTAAAAAATTGTTTATTGAATTTGTTACAATATTGCTTTTATGTTTTGGATTTCTGGCCCAAGAGGCATATGGAATGTTAGCTCCATGTCCAGGGGTCAAACCTACACCCTGTACACTGGAAGAAGAAATCTTAGCCACTGGACCACCAGGAAAGTCCCGTAAATAAATACATTTTAATGTAAAAAAAGTATATATATATATATATCCTCATTCGAACTCTTCAACTGCACATTCTTTGAAATTTCATTCTTTTGAGACTGATACCGTGAGGTCCAGAGCGTTCTTCTGCATCCTGATCACCTGGGAAACTTTCCGAAAGATGTTATTTATTTGCTAAGCCACACTTCTCTGGAGCGTTTCTGTGATAAGCAGTTGCTACCGTCTACCTTCCCTATCACACTGAGCTCAGCTTTCAAAGCTTCCTTAGCCAGGCACACTGTGCTCCCGGAATGCCTCTGATCTTGCCAGCAGAAACAAACGCAGAGACGTCCCTACTGCCTCGGTGGTAAAGAACCCCCCTGCTAGCGCAGGAGATGTAAGAGACGCAGGTTCAGTCCCTGGGTGGGGAAGATCCCCTGGAGGAGGGCGTGGCAGCCCACTCCAGCATTCTCATCTGGATAAGCCCATGGACAGAGGAGCCTGGTGGGCTACGGTGCATGGGGCCGCGAGGGTTGGATACAACATGACAACTAATCAACAACATATATTAAAAAGAAAGAAAATCAGGGACTTCCCAGGCTTTGTGGTAAAGAATCCACCGGCCAGTGCAGGAGACACAGCTGAATCCCTTTTCTGGGAGCATGCTACACGTTGCGCAGCAACGAAGCCCAGGCCCCACAGCTACTGAACCTCTGCTCTAGAGCCGGGATCTGCAACTACTGACCCCACAGGCTCCACCTACTGAAGCCAGTGCAGCAGAGAGCCCGAGCTCTGCAATAAGGAAAGCCCCCCAAATGAGATGCCTGAACCCTGCCCCTGAAAGCAGTCTCCACGCACCACAGCTAGAGAAAGCCCTCGCACAGCAGCAAGCAAGCCCTAGCACAGGGCACAGACAAGATCAACCATTTTCTTACCAAACAGAAAGAAACTCAGCAGCGAGAAGGTCCTCAGATGCCACAGCAAGCGGTACGATCACAGTTTGCAGTAGCCACTGAGCCATTTCTGGGGCAGAGGACGTTATAAGACACGTTCCCTGGGAAGGCTGTGAAAGTGAAGCTCGCTCAGTCGCGTCCGACTCTTTGCGACCCCACGGACTATACACAGTCCATGGAATTCTCCAGGCCACAGTACTGGAGTGGGTGGCCTCTCCCGTTTCCAGGAGATCTTCCCTACCCAGGGATCTAACCGGGGTCTCCTGCATTGCAGGCAGACTCTCTACCAACTGAGCTAAGAGGGAAGGCTATACCTTTAGCAAGTCTTGAAAGATGGGTGTGAACTCGTAGGGAAGGAAAACGGTGGATGGTGGGATTTTTCTGGCAAACTCCACGTACAAGAAAGTGCAGTGCAGATGGGCCCGTGGTGTCCCGTGCAGCCTGTCTCAGTCTCAAGATGACCAGCACCAGAAAAACCACACACCCCTGTCTGCAGGTCCATTTTATCCTCTCGGTAGGCACAGCCCTTTGAGCTGTGTGTGTACCTCTGTCTGCTGAGTGAACACAAAGGAGGAAGGTTTCCTCTTCCAGCTTGGCTGTTGAGGTTGGCAGTGCTTTCTCTTTGCAGACCTCAGCCTTCCAAAGCCCCCTGCCCCAGGGAACACTGTTTTCTTTTTTAAAACTTTTTATTGCTTTATTTGCTGACAAAAGTCTGTTTGGTCAAAGCTATGGTTTTTCCAGTGGTCATGTATGGATGTGAGAGTTGGACCATAAAGAAAGCTGAGCACCGAAGAATTGATGCTTTTGAACTGTGGTGCTGGAGAAGACTCTTCAGAGTCCCTTGGACCGCAAGGAGATCCAGCTAGTCCATCCTAAAGGAAATAAACCCTGCATATTCATTGGAAGGACAGATGCTCAAGCTGAAACTTCAGTCCTCTGGCCACTTGATACAAAGAGCTGACTCATTGGAAAAGACCCTGGTGCTGGGAGAGATTGGGGGCAGGAGGAGAAGGGGACAACAGAGGATGAGATGGCTGGATGGCATCACCAACTCGATGGACATGAGTTTGAGTGAACTCCGGGAGCTGGTGATGGACAGGGAGGCCTGGCGTGCTGCAGCTGAACTGAACTGATACATATATCCCCTCTTTTCTGGATTTTCTTCCCATTTAGGTCACCACAGAGCCCTCAGTAGCCTTCCCTGTGCTCTACAGTAGGTTTTCATTTGTTACCTATTTTATATATAATATCAACTTTTAAAAAAATGCACAAGGTGAGAATTGTGAAATAAGTTTTATCTGGGGCAAAATGAGGACTATAGCCCANATACTAGTATACATTGTACATACATTTTCTGTATATTAATATAAGTACATAAATAAATGTAAAAAAAAATTTTTATGTGGATCATTAAAAAATTGTTTATTGAATTTGTTACAATATTGCTTTTATGTTTTGGATTTCTGGCCCAAGAGGCATATGGAATGTTAGCTCCATGTCCAGGGGTCAAACCTACACCCTGTACACTGGAAGAAGAAATCTTAGCCACTGGACCACCAGGAAAGTCCCGTAAATAAATACATTTTAATGTAAAAAAAGTATATATATATATATATATCCTCATTCGAACTCTTCAACTGCACATTCTTTGAAATTTCATTCTTTTGAGACTGATACCGTGAGGTCCAGAGCGTTCTTCTGCATCCTGATCACCTGGGAAACTTTCCGAAAGATGTTATTTATTTGCTAAGCCACACTTCTCTGGAGCGTTTCTGTGATAAGCAGTTGCTACCGTCTACCTTCCCTATCACACTGAGCTCAGCTTTCAAAGCTTCCTTAGCCAGGCACACTGTGCTCCCGGAATGCCTCTGATCTTGCCAGCAGAAACAAACGCAGAGACGTCCCTACTGGCTCGGTGGTAAAGAACCCCCCTGCTAGCGCAGGAGATGTAAGAGACGCAGGTTCAGTCCCTGGGTGGGGAAGATCCCCTGGAGGAGGGCGTGGCAGCCCACTCCAGCATTCTCATCTGGATAAGCCCATGGACAGAGGAGCCTGGTGGGCTACGGTGCATGGGGCCGCGAGGGTTGGATACAACATGACAACTAATCAACAACATATATTAAAAAGAAAGAAAATCAGGGACTTCCCAGGCTTTGTGGTAAAGAATCCACCGGCCAGTGCAGGAGACACAGCTGAATCCCTTTTCTGGGAGCATGCTACACGTTGCGCAGCAACGAAGCCCAGGCCCCACAGCTACTGAACCTCTGCTCTAGAGCCGGGATCTGCAACTACTGACCCCACAGGCTCCACCTACTGAAGCCAGTGCAGCAGAGAGCCCGAGCTCTGCAATAAGGAAAGCCCCCCAAATGAGATGCCTGAACCCTGCCCCTGAAAGCAGTCTCCACGCACCACAGCTAGAGAAAGCCCTCGCACAGCAGCAAGCAAGCCCTAGCACAGGGCACAGACAAGATCAACCATTTTCTTACCAAACAGAAAGAAACTCAGCAGCGAGAAGGTCCTCAGATGCCACAGCAAGCGGTACGATCACAGTTTGCAGTAGCCACTGAGCCATTTCTGGGGCAGAGGACGTTATAAGACACGTTCCCTGGGAAGGCTGTGAAAGTGAAGCTCGCTCAGTCGCGTCCGACTCTTTGCGACCCCACGGACTATACACAGTCCATGGAATTCTCCAGGCCACAGTACTGGAGTGGGTGGCCTCTCCCGTTTCCAGGAGATCTTCCCTACCCAGGGATCTAACCGGGGTCTCCTGCATTGCAGGCAGACTCTCTACCAACTGAGCTAAGAGGGAAGGCTATACCTTTAGCAAGTCTTGAAAGATGGGTGTGAACTCGTAGGGAAGGAAAACGGTGGATGGTGGGATTTTTCTGGCAAACTCCACGTACAAGAAAGTGCAGTGCAGATGGGCCCGTGGTGTCCCGTGCAGCCTGTCTCAGTCTCAAGATGACCAGCACCAGAAAAACCACACACCCCTGTCTGCAGGTCCATTTTATCCTCTCGGTAGGCACAGCCCTTTGAGCTGTGTGTGTACCTCTGTCTGCTGAGTGAACACAAAGGAGGAAGGTTTCCTCTTCCAGCTTGGCTGTTGAGGTTGGCAGTGCTTTCTCTTTGCAGACCTCAGCCTTCCAAAGCCCCCTGCCCCAGGGAACACTGTTTTCTTTTTTAAAACTTTTTATTGCTTTATTTGCTGACAAAAGTCTGTTTGGTCAAAGCTATGGTTTTTCCAGTGGTCATGTATGGATGTGAGAGTTGGACCATAAAGAAAGCTGAGCACCGAAGAATTGATGCTTTTGAACTGTGGTGCTGGAGAAGACTCTTCAGAGTCCCTTGGACCGCAAGGAGATCCAGCTAGTCCATCCTAAAGGAAATAAACCCTGCATATTCATTGGAAGGACAGATGCTCAAGCTGAAACTTCAGTCCTCTGGCCACTTGATACAAAGAGCTGACTCATTGGAAAAGACCCTGGTGCTGGGAGAGATTGGGGGCAGGAGGAGAAGGGGACAACAGAGGATGAGATGGCTGGATGGCATCACCAACTCGATGGACATGAGTTTGAGTGAACTCCGGGAGCTGGTGATGGACAGGGAGGCCTGGCGTGCTGCAGCTGAACTGAACTGATACATATATCCCCTCTTTTCTGGATTTTCTTCCCATTTAGGTCACCACAGAGCCCTCAGTAGCCTTCCCTGTTCTCTGCAGTAGGTTTTCATTTGTTACCTATTTTATATATAATATCAACTTTTAAAAAAATGCACAAGGTGAGAATTGTGAAATAAGTTTTATCTGGGGCAAAATGAGGACTATAGCCCAGGAGAGAGCACCTCAGATAGCTCTGAGAAGTTGCTCCCAAGGGGCAGAGGTCGGGGAGGAGGTCCATGTAGAGGTGATTTTGGTGAAGGAGCTGTTGTTAAGTCTCTCAGTCATGTCTGACTCTTTGCAACTGCATGGACCGGCGGACTAGCCCCCCAGGCTCCTCTGTCCACGGGATTCTCCAGGCAAGAACAGCTGCAGTGGGTTGCCATTTCCTCCTCCGGGGATCTCCCCGACCCAGAGATCAAACTCGCGTCTCCTATGTCTCCTGCACTGCAGGCGGATTCTTTGCCACTGAGCCACCAGGGAATCCCTGCGTGTGTCCAAGGTGAGTACTGATTTGTATCTGACAGCGGAGTGTACATCTGGCCATTTTTGAAGAATCAAGATGTAGAGTGGTAGGATGTGACTGCTCACCAACTATGTGTCCGTACACTTATGCGCCTCTTTCCCCAAATTCCATTCCCAGAGTGGCTTGGGTTGATGGAGCCCTTTGCTTCAGAAGCTCAGAGTGCCTACCATGGCTTGCATCACGCTTGATCAACGGGCGAGACCCTGAGCCTGTCTTCCCTGTCCCACTGACATTTCCTTTAGCGTGTGCAAGCATCTTTGGCATCATGCTGTTACTTGGGGAGAGCCCTGGTCTGACCAGTCTCTGCCCTTCTTTGGGTTCGGCAGGAAGCCCTTCTGTTCGCACAGGAGACAATCCATGTGGCCAGGGAGCCAGTTTCCAAAAAGCAATCTCACGACGGTGAGAGGAAAACATGTCCTGCCTGTCAATTCGGATCTGACATTTTTCTGCTTTGGTCAAAGTGTCCCGGGAGGCTTGTAGCAAATATGTATATATGTATATGTGTGTGTATATACATATATATACACACACATATACATATATATATACACACATATACATATATACACACACATATATACATAAATATATACACATATATACACATACATATATACACATTCACATATACACATATATACATATATACACACATATACACATACATACATATACACATATATACACATACATATATACATATACACACATACACATACATATATACAAATATATACATATATACACATACATATATGTGCGCATATATACATATATACACACATATATACGTACATACATATACACACAATACATATATACACACATATATACACATATTCACATATACACATATATACATATATACACACACATATATACACACACATATGTATACACATACACACACATATATACATATACACACACATACACGTACATATATATACAAATATATACATATATACACACATATACACATACATATATACACACATATTTACAGACATATATACACACATACATATACACACATGTACATATACACATACATATATATACATATACACACATACACACATACACGTACATATATATACAAATATATACATATACACACATATACACATACATATATACACATATATACATATACACATACATATATACACATATATACATATACACACATACACGTACATATATATACAAATATATACACACATATACACATACATATATACACACATATATACACACATATACATATATACACATACATATATACACATATATACATATATACACACATATATATACACATATATATGTGTGTATCTATATATATAGAATACAAAATAGGGACCATCCTTCTAAGCATCTGTTTAAAAGGACCGGATGGGTTTTCTGCATCATGTTGGATGTTTTACGAGTTGGGTCTAGGTGAAATGTGGAGTGTGACTTGCAAGAGTGACAGCCTGGTGAAATGGAGAGAGTCCTAGCTGATAGCTAGCAGTGGGTCAGGTGTTGAAATGTAGCTGACAATGAGAAGCCCTTAATGACTCTGTCATGCCCTTCGACGGAAAACCCGAATGGGGCTTGCGCACTAAGGCAGCAGTCGGGGGGGCTATGTGGGTTGCTTTGGGGGGGTTTCTTAGCCATGCAGCGTCTTTGTTGCTGCGTGTGGGTCGTCTCTGGTGCAGAGAGTGGAGGGCATTCTTGGTTGTGGTGGGCGGGCTTCTCACTGAGGTGGCTTCTTTTGTATGAAGAAGAGGCAACGTAGTTATAGCCAACGTGGGTAGGCTGCTCCACACCATGTGGGATCCTCCTAGACCAGACACTGAACCCATATCCCCTGCCTTTGCAGGCAGATTCTTAACCCCTGGGGGCTTCCCTGGGCGGCTCAGACAGTAAAAAATCTGCCTGCAATGCAAGAGACCCAGGTTTGGTCCCTGGGTCGGGAAGATCCCCTGGAGGAGGAAATGGCAACTCACTCCAGAATTCTTGCCTGGAGAGTCCCATGGACAGAGGAGCCTGGCGGGCTACAGTCCACGGGGTCACAAAGAGTTGGGCACAAATGAGCAAAAGACACGACTTTCCTTAACCGGTGGACCACCAGCGATGCTCTGTGTGGTCTCTAAAAGACACAGGAATAGCTGGGAGGTGAAAACATTGAATCATTCACTATAGGTTGCTCATGACTTAAATAATTCTGTATTGATGCACAACCCTTTACAAAGGGGCCAATTAAAAATTAGAATATCTGTGATGTCCAGAGAAGTGAACGCAATGAATTAAACACAAGATGGACAGTCCGTGGCAGAAGGGTATATACAAACGGATTCGCATAACCTGTTCTTAAATACTTCGTTTTTCACATCATAAGGAACCAGCTTTCTATTTAAAGCAAAAGTTGGGTAGAGTCTATATATTATGTGTGTATGCATGTGTATGTATATGTGTGTTCAGCTGCTAAGTCGTGTCTGACGCTTTTCCACCCCCATGGACCGCAGCACACCAGGCCTCCCTGTCCTTCACCATCTGCCCGAGTTTGCTCAAACTCATGTGCATTGAGTCAGTGATCCCATCCCATCATCTCATCCTCTGCTACCCCCTTCTCCTTCAGCCTTCGATCTTTTTATAAGTGTGTAAAATTTCTTAATCATTTTCAACTCATATCATTTAGTCGTATAATGTTTAACATCTGTAAAATTCAACATCAAAAATATGGCATACGTTGAATTAGGCATTGTGGATACAGAAGCACTTTTTTAAATGCCTGCCATCAAGACTTTTTTTTGGTTCTATCACTGACCACATCCATTTTTTATTTATCCATTTCTTTATTTTTTTGAAAATTTTTCTTTGACTCTAGTTGCTTTACAATATTGTTTTCTTTTNACTCTGAACCAGAAAAAGCAACTTCACTTCTTTTTTTTTTTTTTTTTCTGTTAATGCTGTTTGCACCACTGGAATCGCCGGGTGATAATAACTATCTCTTCAGCTTACTTTTTTCCCAGGTAATCCTGACCTCTGGGAGGTCAACTGTATTGTAAATTATCTCTGTAGAGAGGATGACCAGATAAATCGCAGCATCAACTTGTTTTTAGATATATGTAGCACTTCAGAAAACAGAAAAGATACTGGCAGAATGAAAGGGCAAATTTTTCTCACTCCCAGGTGAAAAGAAAAAAAAAATCAGCGTAACATCTTTGGCAAAGCAAGACCGACATTTTAGATACATTTCAAGGTCATAGCACTTTAAATCCTTAGTGACAGTTTGAATACATGCAAAGTAAACGAATAAACCACGCTCTTTCATCGGTGACACAGCGAATGCATGTTGAAATGGTCAGAAAATACATTTTCAGACCTTTTTTTGTTGTTCTGATGAACGGGGTTGAATTGGCCGTAATGGCTCACTGATAAAGAATCTGCCTGCAATGCAGAATATGTGGGTTCAGTGCCTGAGTTGGGAAGATCCCCTGGAGGAGGGCATGGCAACCCACTCCAGTATTCTTCCCTGGAGACTCCCACGGACAGAGGAGCCTGGTGGGCTGCAGCCCGTGGGGTCACAGAGAGCCAGACATCTGTTTGCACCACTGGAATCGCCGGGTGATTATAACTATCTCTTCAGCTTACTTTTTTCCCAGGTAATCCTGACCTTTGGGAGGTCAACTGTATTGTAAATTATCTCTGTAGAGAGGATGACCAGATAAATCGCAGCATCAACTTGTTTTTAGATATATGTAGCACTTCAGAAAACAGAAAAGATACTGGCAGAATGAAAGGGCAAATTTTTCTCACTCCCAGGTGAAAAGAAAAAAAAAATCAGCGTAACATCTTTGGCAAAGCAAGACCGACATTTTAGATACATTTCAAGGTCATAGCACTTTAAATCCTTAGTGACAGTTTGAATACATGCAAAGTAAACGAATAAACCATGCTCTTTCATCGGTGACACAGCGAATGCATGTTGAAATGGTCAGAAAATACATTTTCAGACCTTTTTTTGTTGTTCTGATGAACGGGGTTGAATTGGCCGTAATGGCTCACTGATAAAGAATCTGCCTGCAATGCAGAATATGTGGGTTCAGTGCCTGAGTTGGGAAGATCCCCTGGAGGAGGGCATGGCAACCCACTCCAGTATTCTTCCCTGGAGACTCCCACGGACAGAGGAGCCTGGTGGGCTGCAGCCCGTGGGGTCACAGAGAGCCAGACATGACTGAGTGATGGACCACACACACCCGGTACTGAAATTCACAGTTTTCTCAGCAGAGACTCGTCTCCGTGAACTGTATTTGTAACTTTTACAGGCTCCGGCGTCTTAACCACCTCTTCCGGTGTCAGGCCGGGTCACCGGTTTTGGGGGGTGACATCTCTCCGTGCAAAGATTTGAGACACACTCAGCTGCACCAAGGCACCGAGATAGGCCGTGTGAATCCATCAGGCGTTTCCACGTGCTTCGGTTTCCATCAGAAGCCGAAGAATCAGGGCTGATGTAATTTGTCAGGGGCTCACTGCGTTGACAGGCAGGGCGGTGTTGGGACTGGTGGAGTAACTCGGGCGGGCAAGTTCCCAGCACTGAATCACCTGCCATCGTGAACGTTACTGGAATTCACAGCAGACCCACGGCCGTGGCCATCCATAACACACCACTGGTGGTGACATCAGGACTCACGCATGCGAGTCCTCACTGTCGACTCTCAGAAGACAGGGCGAGGAGAACCATGGGGTGAATTCTGAAATCATGCCGGGCCTTTCTGGACGCACCTGGTCCGCACGTCTCCGTTTCTCAGTTACCCANACCACTGGTGGTGACATCAGGACTCACGCATGCGAGTCCTCACTGTCGACTCTCAGAAGACAGGGCGAGGAGAACCATGGGGTGAATTCTGAAATCATGCCGGGCCTTTCTGGACGCACCTGGTCCGCACGTCTCCGTTTCTCAGTTACCCAGCCATCGCGGGCTGTTCATCTCCAGTTTCGGGATTCTCGTTCAGCGCTCCCAGCAAAGCCAAAACCCTTCCTGAAATCAGGACCAAACGCTTCGTTCTGAGATTCATTGATGTTGATTTTGTAGTTCGGCTGCTCAGCCATGTCCGACTCTTTGTAGAACCCGTGGGCCGCAGCACGCCAGGCCTCCCTGTCCATCGCCCCCTCCCGGAACTGCTCAAACTCATGTCCACTGAGTCGGTGATGCCATCCAACCATCTCATCCTCTGTCGTCCCCTTCTCCTCCCGCCTTCGATCTTTCCCAGCATCAGGGTCTTTTCTAATGAGTCAGCTCTTCCCATCAGGTGACCAGAGGATTGGAGTTTCAGCTTCAGCTTCAGTCCTTCCAAGGCACATTCAGGGCTGATTTCCTCTAGGGTGGACTGGTTGGATCTCCTCGCAGTCCAAGGGATTCTCAAGAGTCTCCTCCAACACGACAGTTCAAAAGCATCAATTCTTCTCTGCTCAACCTTCTTTACGGTCCAACTCTCACATTCATACTTGACTACTGGGAAAATCATAGCTTTAACTACATGAAGTGTTTTTGGCAAAGTAATGTCTCTACTTTTTCATGTGCTTTGTTTTCTGGGTTTAGAATGATTTTTATCCCCAAATACTATTTTTTCAGACCTCTTTTTCACTGATTCCATTTACTTAAAATTAGCAAGCTTATTGTTCATGAGAGCTCCCTGCCATGTCTTCTCTCTTATTTTTTATTTTCCACTATTTGCAGACATTTCAATAAGACCAGATTTTACTCTCGTTCAAGTTACTTACACTGTCTTCTTGGGAGAAGAGAGAAAACTTAAAGAGTCAACACAATTCTGCATTGCATGCTTTTAAAATGCTTTTCTAATGGAGGAGGAAATGGCAACCCACTCCAGTACTCGTGCCTGGAAAATTCCATGGGCTGAGGAGCCCGATAGGCTACAGTCCACGGGGTCGCAAAGAGTCAGAGACGACTTAGCAACTTCACTTTTCTAACGTTGCAAATGAAAATGCTCACTGGAAAAATAATAACATGCACTTCAGCGTTCATAGCAGTATCATTCACAACAGCCAAGACGTGGGAACAAACTGAATGTCCATCAACCGGGGAATAGATTAAACGACACATGGTAGGACATACACAACGGAATGGTAACCAGCCACTGTTTGAATGAAACTATGCCATTTGCAGCAACAGGGATGGGCCTAGAGATAATGTTAGTAAGTGAAGGGAGCCAGACACAAAGCAAACATCAAGATGTCACTTGTACGTGATATCTAAACAGCAACACCCTATTGACTATAACAAAACAGAAGCAGACTCATAGATAACACAGAACAAACTGGTAGTTGACCAGTAAGGAGAAGGAAAGGGGAGAAGGGACCATGGCATATTAAATGCAATGGTAAAGGGTCTGCCTGCAACGTGGGAGACCCAGGTTCAATTCCTGGGTTGGGAAGATCCCCTGGAGAAGGAAATGGCAATCCACTCCAGCACTCTTGCCTAGAGAATCCCATGGATGGAGAAGCCTGGTAGGCTACAGCCCATGAGGTCCCAAAGAGTCGGACATGACTGAGCGACTTCACTTTCACTTTCACTGTGTATTAAGGGCCTCCCTGGTGGCTCAGCTGGCAAGAATCCGCCTGCAGTGCCGGGGACCTGGGTTTGACAGCTGCATTAGGAAGATCCCCTGGAGAAGGGAAAGGCTCCCCACTCCAGTATCCTAAGGCTTTCCTGATGGCTCAGACGGTGAAGAGTCCATCTGCAATGTGGGAGACCTGGGTTCCATCCCTGGGTCGGGAAGATCCCCTGGAGAAGGAAATGGCAACCCGCTCCACTATTCTTGCCTGGAGAATCCCATGGACAGAGGAGCCTGGCGGGCTACAGTCCACAGGGTCGCACAGACCTGGACACGACTAAGCGACTTCACTTTCACCGAATTTACGATCTTTATGTTTTTCTTGGATTTAATATAATTGCCATAACCACACAGCCTTTAACAATATGAGGTATCGAGTTTTAGGAAAGCCCATTCTTTTTCCAGAAGATTACCAAAAATTTTTAAAAAAAGAAAGAAAATTAGAATAAGAAAATCAAGTGCTTGCCTAATCTAAGAGGGTATGGAAAATGAAAATGTTAGTCACTCAGTCATGTCTGACTCTTTGCAAGCCCTCCAGGCTCCTCTGTCCATGGGATTCTCCAGGCAAGAACACTGGAGTGGGTAGCCTTTCCTTTCTCCAGGGGATCTTCCCGACAACAGGGATCAAACACAGGTCTCCTGCATTTGCAGGCAGATTCTTTACCATCTGAACCACCAGGGAAGCAAGAGGGTATGACCAGAAGCAAACAGTAGAGGGATTTAGACGCAAAGACTATCTTCATGGGAAGTCACGGGACTTCCTTGGTGACCCAGGGGTTAAGACTTTCTCTTCCAGCGCAAAGGGTGAAGGTTCGATCCCTGCATGGGGAGCCAAGATTCCCCGTGCCTCGAGGCCAGAAAACCAGAACATAAAATGGAAACAATATTGTACAAAATTCAATAAAGACTTTAAAAATGGTCCCCATCTTTAAAAAAAATCATTATTTAAAAAAAAATCATACTTTACAAAGTCTGGCTGTTAGCTGATTGAACAGAAAATATAGCTGAAGGCTTATTAGCACTTGCCTTATTTTTTTCCCCCTCCTCCTCCATGTATGATGTTTCCATTATTTCATTTAAATAAGAATGAAATGCTCCCATTGGAAATGCAAAAATGACAAAGCCTAAACTCTGCTTTTGAAGAACCCAAATTGGTACCGCAGGTGATTTAAATTGATTGTAGCTTGTACCAGCTAATCAGGAAATAAGAATTCGTGTCTTAACAAATTGAACTATAGTTGATTTACAATATTGTGTTAGCTTCAGGAGTACAGCCAAATGATTCAATTATATATATATATGAAAGTGAAAGCCACTCAGTCGTGTCTGCCTCTTTGCGACGCCATGGACTACACGGTCCGTGGAATTCTCCAGGCCAGAATACTGGAGTGGGTTGCCATTTCCTTCTCCAATACATATGTATATGTATACGCCTTTCCCTTCTCCACGGTCCTTCCCGATCCAGGGATCGAACCCAGGTCGATTCTTTGCAGGCGGATTCTTTACCAGCTGAGCCACCAGGGACACGTTGTGTGCGTATAAATATATACATATGTATATGTATACGCAATCCACTCCAGTATTCTTGCCTGGAAGATTCCATGGACAGAGGAGCCTGGTGGGCTACAGTCCACGGGGTTGCAAAGAGTCAGGCACGAAGGAAGCTACTTAGCACACACGTATATATTTCACAATATTTCTTATTATATGTTATCACAAGATACTGAGTCAAGTTCCTTGCAGTATACAATAGGCGCTTATTAGTTGCTTTATACATAGTGGTAAATATACTATCAATTCGAAAGTCCTAATTTATCCCTACCTCAACTTTTTTTTTTCACGGAAGTGAGCCAAAACAGATGAAATAGATATCACTTAGNACAATAGGCGCTTATTAGTTGCTTTATACATAGTGGTAAATATACTATCAATTCGAAAGTCCTAATTTATCCCTACCTCAACTTTTTTTTTTCACGGAAGTGAGCCAAAACAGATGAAATAGATATCACTTACAGTTATTTAAGTATTAGATATTATTTCATTCTCTATGCACATGTAACGATCTCAGCCCATTTCGGGTAAGTGACCAAATGCTTCTTGGATGAAAACGGGCACCATGGTCAAAGTCTGACTGCCAAGTTTTGTCACGTGCGAAAGCATACATGGTTTATTTAAGGAACGTATTTCCTTAACATCCTATGTCCATGAGATTCCACTGGGAGCAAAATTCAGTAACCGGTTGTTTGATTAAGACCATAAAGCAGAGGTCCCCAGCCTTTGCAGCACCAAGGATTTGTTTCGTGGAAGGCAATTTTTCCACGCACCGGGGAGGAGTAGGGGAAGGTTTCAGGGTGACTCAAGAGTATCACGTTTATCGTGCGCTTTACTTCTGTTATTAACACATCAGCTCCACCTCATATCATCAGGTATTAGGTGCTGGAGACTGGGAGACCCCTGGCTAAAAGGCAAACTTCAGGCCGGAGAAGTGTGTTTACACCTTTGCTGGCAAAGGTACTTTTTCTTGACAGCTGAATCAGAGGTTATATTACAGCCCTTGGCCAGCGAGATGTTAAATCTGTTTCCTTGCATTCACTCCCACAGTAAAAATGCGGGACTGCATTCACCAAAGCCTTTGTGTTTCTCTTTAAATCATGCTCAACTCTTTCCCCAAGGCTGTGTAAGTTCCATTTCCTCCTCTCCACTATATTGGCCATGCCATTCAACCCAGAGGATTTTTCAGTTTGGAATGCAAATCTGGATACCTAATACTCCAAGGTTGGGGGTGGGGGTGGGGGTCTCTCAATTTTCTTGTTCAGTCGCTAAGTCATGTCTGACTCTTGCAACCCCATGGACTGCAGCACACCAGGCTTCCCTGTCCACCACCATCTCCCAGAGTTTGCCCAAACTCATGTCTATTGAGTCAGTGATGTCATCCAACGATCTCATCCCCCGTTGCCCCCTTCTTCTCCCACCCTCGATCTTCCCCAGCATGAAGGAATACGCTTTCCGTAAAACTTCACCTTGCTCGACCTCTTGCTAGGCGCCAGCTACTCTCTGCATTCCACACACGTCTCCATTTGTTAGAAGCTTGTGCATCCGTGCGTTCAGCCTGCTCATTTTTTAATGACAAAAGGAAGGTCAAGGAATGTCAAAGAGCCTGCTTGAAGAATTGAGAATGTAAACACAGGAAATCTATTCCAGATTCCACTCCAGGCCACCCCACCCCCCCCAACACACACACACACACACACACACACACACACACACACACACACACGCCCACCAAGCCTTTAGGCCAAATTCAGCTTGCTCTCCATTTCCACGAAGGAAACTGTCATGGTCCGTTTGTTCGTTCATTTGCACAAATAAACTCACATGTATTCCGTGACTGTCACAGAGCCAAAGAATGATCCCATCAGCATCTCAGCTTTTGCAGAATTCGTCTCGGTTTAGAGGCAAAATTAAATCCCCTGCCCAATGATGTTAAGAGGTTTGTGCTCATTTATTTTCCCTTTCTTTCTTTCTCTTAGGTGTACAAATCCCTGCCGCTCTTTTCCTTGATTTAGCTGGCCTCACTTGTTTCTAGTTTCCCAGATGCAAGGCATAATCCCCTGGATTTTATTCTTTCTTGATTCCTAATAAATCATTTCTTGATTCCTTGTTTTAAGCTCCAGCTTATCCCACGTGTACCGCATGATACAGGTTCTGATGTGCGTCTGTCTTTACCGCTTATGTATCATTGGCCGACATCATCATTACAGTTTTAATTGTTGGCCGGAAAATAATGATTTTAGAAGAGTGCTATTCATCTCGCAAGCACAGCAGGTTCTGGTTTCTATTTTTTTTCCCTTCCGTTGAAAATGCGTAATTGTACTGCATTATAATTGGTGACTCTTAAATTTTAGGGGAGGGTGGTGGTGAATACCTTGGCTCAGAAGGTAAAGAGTCGGCCTGCAGTGGGAGAGACCTCAGTTCGATCCCTGGGTCGGAAAGATCCCCTGGAGAAGGGAATGGCAACCCACTGCAGTATTCTTGCCTGGACCATCCAATGGACCGAGAAGCCTGGCGGGCTATAGTCCGTGGGGTCGCAAAGAGTCGGACACGACTGAGTGACTAACGCACACAGTTTCATTTGCCAAGCACGGTAGGTTTGGGTTTCTATTTTCTCCCTGGCGTTGAAAATGGATACTGGTATGGCATTATAATTGGTGACACTTCCATTTTTTTGGAGGGTGATTACGAATATGTTGAGGTCTTTTGGGGGTCTTGATGCAGTCGAAGAACAAGGTATGAGACTGGGATGCCTGCCTGTATGTCCGCTGTTTCTTCAAGATGGCACAGGTAACGAGAAATATGCCATAGTTTTCACCATCAGTTGTAACCACTTGAGTGGCAAGATGATAACAGTGAGTCTTCACGCTTCCTTGCTTCCAGATTAGCTCCCAATACATCCACAGCTGAGTCATACCCTCGGATTCCCCGGTACTCCTGAACTGTGAACTTCCCTCCCCCCATTTTACTGGGTGGATATCAGTTTCCACCAGAAGTGTCTAACCTTCCATTCCGTTTTTTAAATGAATACACACTCGCTGTGCTGAGTCATTTCCGTCTCCGTGTCCAGCTCCCCCAGGCTCCTCTGTCCACGGGCTTCTCCAGGCGAGAACACTGGAGTGGGTGGCCATGCCCGCCTCCAGGGGATCTTCCCCACCCAGGGATGGAACCCGGGTCTCCTGCACTGCAGGCAGATTCTTTACCTGTATTCCGTAACGATGACAAAGCCAAAGTACCATTCCATCAGCATCTCAGCTTTTGTCCTATTTGTCTCGGTTTGGAGGAGACATTAAATCCTCTGGCCACCACCAGAGATCAAACACAAGGAAGATTTCTGATTNGAGAAATATGCCATAGTTTTCACCATCAGTTGTAACCACTTGAGTGGCAAGATGATAACAGTGAGTCTTCACGCTTCCTTGCTTCCAGATTAGCTCCCAATACATCCACAGCTGAGTCATACCCTCGGATTCCCCGGTACTCCTGAACTGTGAACTTCCCTCCCCCCATTTTACTGGGTGGATATCAGTTTCCACCAGAAGTGTCTAACCTTCCATTCTGTTTTTTAAATGAATACACACTCGCTGTGCTGAGTCATTTCCGTCTCCGTGTCCAGCTCCCCCAGGCTCCTCTGTCCACGGGCTTCTCCAGGCGAGAACACTGGAGTGGGTGGCCATGCCCGCCTCCAGGGGATCTTCCCCACCCAGGGATGGAACCCGGGTCTCCTGCACTGCAGGCAGATTCTTTACCTGTATTCCGTAACGATGACAAAGCCAAAGTACCATTCCATCAGCATCTCAGCTTTTGTCCTATTTGTCTCGGTTTGGAGGAGACATTAAATCCTCTGGCCACCACCAGAGATCAAACACAAGGAAGATTTCTGATAAAAAAAACACCCTGGTATATTGACATTTCCATTCAGAAATGTCCACCTTAGCAACGCCACGAAGTCTGTCTCCTTCCAAGTTCTAGTACAACATTTACCATCGCTTTCTGCATGAGACACAACTTTATAACTCTATGGCTGCTGCAGAGTTGGTTGCTTGTTTGCTTTTTTTTTTTTTTAATTTGTACTGGAGTATAGTAGCTTTATGGGTTTCCCTTGTGGCTCAGCTGGTAAAGAATCTGCCTGCTGTGCAGGAGACCTGGGTTCGATCCCTGGGTTGGGAAGATCCCCTGGAGAGGGGAACAGCTACCCACGCCAGTATTCTGGCCTAGATAATTCCA
>SJYX01001344.1:256442-274428 GCA_006410675.1 Oreotragus oreotragus
GCATGAGACAGGATGCTCAGGGCCGGTGCACTGGGATGACCCTAAGGGATGGGATGGGGAGGGAGGTGGGAGGAGGGTTCAGGATGGGGACACGTGTGCACCCATGGCTGATTCATGTCAATGTATGGCAAAATCAATACAATATTGTAAAGTAATTAACCTCCAATTAAAATAAATTAAAAAAATAAAAGTTTTAAATTTAAAAAAATGATTTTTTTTTCAGGCAGCCATATTGCAGTGAAACGTTTCTAGAAGAGACGTGATCACAATAAAGACGTTCAGTCCTCCTTACCAGCAGAACATAGCATGTGAGAAAACTCATTTCAGAGATCAGATACTGTGGGCACCTCTCATAGCCCAGTGACATAAAATTGACCAGCACAACTTGAAAACATGTGGGTTATTTTCAAGTATCTTTTGATATTGATTTCTAAGATAATTCCATCATGATAAGAGAATAGAATTTGTGTGATTTCGGTACTTTTAGACCATGAAAGTTTTACACCTTGTTTTCTGTCCCTGGATATGTTCCAGGATCTCTACGACTATATCCTTTGACTTCTCTGTATACTCATTCTATTAATTTTTGAGAATTTGTTACTGAAACGCCAACTAAAAATCTTAATTTGTCTACTTAAAAAAAAAAAATGATTGCAACATACAGCGGACCTATAGGTAACTTTGTTCTGTATTTTCCAAGTCTCCTTTGGAAATATGTGTTTCATATTTTCGTAATTTTAAAAAACATTTTTGTTAATTTTTTTAAAAACCAGATATATCGCGTTGGCCAGAAAGTTTGCTTGGGTTTTCCCTAAGCTGCTACATAAAAATCCGAACCAATGGGCTGCAGTCAAAAGGGTAGCAAAGAATTAGACGGGACTGAGAGACTAGGGACACACACAGCCCACACAGAACTTTTGAACAGGGTATTACGGCTTTATTGGTCTGTTCAGCGACGTGGCACCCTGCAAGACAGACATCAAGAACTGCCAAATGGGGACTTCCCTGGCCATCCAGTGGTTAGGAATCTGCCTTCTAATGCAGGGGGACACGGGTTCAACCCCTGCTCGGGGAAGATCCCACATGCCGCGGAGCGAGTAAGCCCGTGGATCCTGGAACATACCCACAATGAGAAGCCCGCACACCAGCGCTAGAGAAAAGCGTGAACACCGAGACAAAGTCCCAGCTCAGCCCCAAATAATTAGTTGACTAGCTAATATTTTTTAAGCTATAAAAACAAAGAATTGCCAGATAAAAAGCAAGATGCCCGGTTACATCTGAATCTTAGATAGCACATTGTTTTGGGGGCAGAAAAAAAAAATTCCTGCATACCGCGATGGAGATTCCTACTAAAAATATGCACTATGTATCTGAAAATCAAATTGAACTGGGATCCTTATAGCACTGTTATTTGCTAAAGTGGACAACGTGACAGAAAGCAACTCTTCAAATGTTTTCATTGGCTGACTCCGTGAGTGACCGACACATTGATGAGGTAAACGCTTTAGGAGTTTCCCCGATGGCTCAGCCCACCTGCCAATGCAGGAGATGTGGGTTCCATCCCTGGGTCGGGAAGATCCCCTGGAGAAGGGCATGGCAACCCACTCCAGTATTCTAGCCTGGAGAATCCCGTGGACAGAGGCGCCTGGTGGGCTTACAGTCCACGGGGTTGCAAAAGAGTCAGACACGATTGAGCAACTAATCCGCAATCAATAAGGGCTTTAGAGATGTCCAAAAGGAAGCTACAATAACCAGCCACCAAGCACACATTTAAAAAACAAAACAAAACACTATGCATTCTATTAAAATATTTCTAAAGCGTACAACTTTCCCATGAACCCTGGCCTGGTTTCTGATTCCGGCAACTTTTAAGAGTGTGGAAGCAGCTGTTCTCTGCATGATGTCTTAAAACTTCAATCATCCCTCCGGTTTTCTGTCTTCAGGTGAAATTATCTCAGTTCTCCGATCGTTCTCTTCATGACCCGTTACATATTGCAAAATAATGGTTTTCGTTACTATACAAAATGAAAGACAGAGGAAAATTGGAGAAAGACTTGCTGGCATAATGACTCATTGGAAAAACAAAGGCTCTTTCTGTGGTATTTAATAAGAGTGTCTCTTTCCTTTGCATCAGAAGAGGGCCATATGGTTGATCTCTTTTCAGGTTTTGGAGGAACATTCCCGGTGTTCTCCACAGTAGCTGTATCAATCTACCATCAGTCCAGTCGCTCAGTCGTGTCCGACTCTTTGCGACCCCATGGATCGCAGCACGCCAGGCCTCCCTGTCCATCACCAACTCCCGGAGTTCACTCAGACTCACGTCCATCGAGTCCGTCTCATCCTTGGTCGTCCCCTTCTCCTCCTGCCCCCAATCCCTCCCGGCATCAGAGTCTTTTCCAGTGATGCAACTCTTCACATGAGGTGGCCAAAGTACTGGAGTTTCAGCTTTTGCATCATTCCTTCCAAAGAACACCCAGGGCTGATCTCCTTCAGAATGGACTGGTTGGATTCTTGCCTTGAGAATCCCAGTCTACCATATGACCCAGCAATTGCACCCCTCTGGGACATATTCCCTGAGAAAGCCAGGGTATTAGCACCAGTCACAAGAGCCAAGACAGGGAAGCAACCTAGATGTCTATCGACGCATAAATAGATAAAAAAAGATATGGCACACACGCACGGTGGAATATTACTCAGTCATAAAAAAGGAGTGCGCTTGGGTCAGCTGAATTGAAGTGCAGGAACCTAAAGCCTGTTATACAGAGTGAAGAAAGTCAGTAAGAGGAAAAAATACAAACACTGTATATTAACACATACGTTTGGAATCTAGAAAAATGGTACTGATGAACCTATTTGCAGGGCAGGCCAAGAGACTCAGCTTTTGGGAACAGACTCGTGGACACAGCAAAGGAAGGAGAGGGTGGGATGAACTGAGAGAATAGCAGTGGCATATGTACATTTTTGTGCGTGAAATAGACAGCTCAGCTGTCTCAGGGAGCTCAGCTTGGTGCTCTGTGATGGCCTAGAGGGATGGGATGTGGGGTGTAAGGAAGGTTCAAGAGCGATGGGATATATGTACATGTTGACTGATTCACTCTGTGGTACAACGGAAACTAACAGAACATTATAAAGCAATTATACTCCAATTAAAAAAAAAGAGAGAGAGAAGCATCTATGAAGGATGTGAAGACTTTAACATATTAATGAGCCCAGCCCATATGCTTAAAACTTATGAAAGCCTCTACTGGATTTTTATCTAAAAAATACTCTCTGAAGATGAATATATTTGGCATGCTTTGCATGATAAAGACCCTGGTTCTTATTAATCTCAAAACCGAGTCATTCAGAGATTATCAATTTGGATGGGTTTGAGACGTCTCCAAGAAAATACTACTTCAGTTTCTTTATTGAAAGAAAGTGGAAGTCAGACAAAAACACATGATACCTATAAAGGCTCGGGAGTTTGGCAGACTTATACTACCAGTTTGAAATGCTAATGCCATGTCATGAGTAACTCTGGAAGGTAAATTCTACTAAGGGGTTTGGGAGCTGCTCCTGCAGAAGGGTCTAATTAGTCCCTCTAATGTGATGATTAAATAAAGGGTTCTCCAGAGTGAATTCTAAAACTATTCACTTTTTCTGGCTAAAAAAAAAGAAAAAGGAAATTGTCTGGAATACAGTATCGTGGCTCAGTGGTAATGCAGGAAACAGGAGTTCCATGCCTGGGTTTGGGAAGGTCCCCTGGAGGAAGGCATGGCAACCCACTCCAATATTCTTGCCTGGAGATTCCCCGTGGACCAAGGAGCCTGGCGGGGCTACAGTCCCTGAGGTCGCAAAAGAGTCAGACATGACTGAGCCTACATACATGCCGACAAAGTAGGGGGAGAAAAGAATAAAGTTGACATCGCTCACATTTGTCTGAATTGACCAATACAGAGAACACATTTTCATTTGACTTTCTTAAAACTTATTTTATCAACGTATAGTTGACTTGCAAGACTGTGTTAGTTTCTGATGCAGAGCTAAGAGGACGTGAGAGGTGGACTGTAAAGAAAGCTGAGTGCCGAAGAAGTGATGCTTTTGGACTGTGGTGTTGGAGACAACTTTTGAGAGTCCCTTGGACTGCAAGGAGATCCAACCAGTCCATCCTGGGTGAGATCAGTCCTGGGTGTTCATTAGAAGGACTGATGCTGAAGCTGAAACTCCAATGCTTGGGCCACCTCATGCGAAGAGCTGACTCATTTGAGAAAGACCCTGATGCTGGGAAAGATTGAGGGCAGGAGGAGAAGGGGACGACAGAGGATGAGATGGCTGGATGGCATCAGCAACTCAATAGACATGGGTTTGGGTGGACTCCCAGAGCTGGTGATGGACAGGGAGGCCTGGCGTGCTGCAGTTCATGGGGTCACAAAGAGTCGGACACGACTGAGCGACTGAACTGAACTGAACTGACTGAATCATGTCATTGAGTGGGCTTCCCTGGTGGCTCAGACTGTGAAGAATCTACCTCCAATGCAGGCGCATGTATCAGTTCTTTGCAACCCCATGAGATGCAGCACCCCAGGCTTCCCCATACATCACCAACTCCCGGAGCTTGCTCAGACTCATGTCCATTGAGTCAGTGATACCATCCAGCTGTCTCACCCTCTGTTGTCCCCTTCTCCTCCCGCTTTCAATCTTTCCCAGCATCAGGGTCTCTTCAAATGAGTCAGCTCTTTGCATCAGGTGGCCAAAGTATTGGAGCTTCAGCTTCAGCATCAGTCTTTCCAATGAATATTCAGGACTCATTTCCCTTAGGATAGATTGTTGGATCTCCTTGCAGTCCAAGGGATGCTCAAGAGTCATCTCCAACACCACAGTTCAAAAGCATCCATTCATCAGCACTCAGCTTTCTTGATAGTCCAGCTCTCACATCCATACAGGACTGCTGGAAAAACCATAGCCTGGACTAGACAGGCCTTTGTTGGTAAAAAATGTCTCTGTTTTTTAATATGCTGTCTACTTTTTCATATTTTTTTCCTTTATGATTTAATCACACCTCCAGGGGATCTTCCCAACTGAAAGGTTGCTGCTGAGCCTTGAAAGATGCCAGGTCTAGAGAAGAGAAATTCAATCCAGGGCCAGTGACAAGTCTTGATTGCTCAGAGCTTTTGTGTAATAAAGTTTCAATAAAGTGTAAAAGAGATAGAGAAAGCTTCTGACATAGACATTAGAAGGGGGGCAGAAAGAGTGTCCCCCTGCTAGACTTTAGCAGTATGTTATATACCTATGAGCAAGCTGTTATTTAGAGAAATGAAGTGTCTCAAAATTCAGAGTGGCACCAGGCCCCTCACCCACAGCCTGCATTTTGAGATTACATTGCACCTGGTTAGTCATCCCGGGCCATTAAACGGTTGACCTGAATCTTGAAGAAAGGCAGGTTTCTAAGTAAATACAGTTTCATTAACATAGATTAGGAGAACAATGTGTGAGTAAAACATTACTGGTTTGTTGAGCCCATTATTAGCTCTGAGTCTTAAGTGGAACTGACCTGAAGAAATNTAGTCATCCCGGGCCATTAAACGGTTGACCTGAATCTTGAAGAAAGGCAGGTTTCTAAGTAAATACAGTTTCATTAACATAGATTAGGAGAACAATGTGTGAGTAAAACATTACTGGTTTGTTGAGCCCATTATTAGCTCTGAGTCTTAAGTGGAACTGACCTGAAGAAATCCGAGTCTAGGTAGTTCGTTCACATAGCTTAAGAAAACCATTTCCATGAGAAAACGCATTGGTTGGCTCAAGGTTTGAGAAAAGTTAAGCTCAGGCGGAACGAGGTGTCATCATGGCAAATTAAAATTCTGAATTTTAAATTTAGAATTTTAAAAGAAACCTCCTTTTAATTTTTGTATGTTTTTATTATATTAGTCACTGAGTCGTGTCTGACCCTTTGCGACCCCGTGGACTATACAGTCCGTGGAATTCTCCAGGCCAGAATACTGGAGTAGGTAACGTTTCCCTTCTCCAAGGGGATCTTCCCAACCCGGGGATCGAACCCAGGTCTCCCGCATTGCAGGCAGATTCTTTACCAGCTGAGACACAAGGGAAGCCCTAATTTTGTATAGTGAAGTGAAGTGAAGTTGCTCAGTCGTGTCCGACTCTTTGCGACCCCATGGACTCTAGCCTATCAGGCTCCTCCGTCGATGGGATTTTCCAGGCAAGAGTGCTGGAGTGGATTGCCATTTCCTTCTCCAGGGGATCTTCCTGACCCAGGAATCGAACCCAGGTCTCCCGCATTGCAGGCAGATGTTTTACTGTCTGAGCCACCAGGGAAGCCCAATTTTGTATAGGGAAGGAAAAAAAAAAAAAAATCTGACACTTGTAGTTGGTTTCCTCCTGCCTCTGAAGAGAGAGAGCGAAAACCTCTGACACTTGCAGCCTATTTCCTCTGTCTGGAGACCCCTGGCCTTCCTGCCTGTTACCCTCTCACGAGCCAGGGATGGAACCCCAGTCTCCTGCCTTGCAGGGGGATTCTTTACTGTCTGAGCCACCAGGGAGGCACTGAATAGACTTCCCTGCATTGCAGGACCTTGTTGTCTGCATCGGCTAAACTGCAAACCGCCACTCCGGCCGTCCCCTTACCCCTCGCCTCCCTTGGCAACGAGGAGTCTGTTCTGTGTCTGTGAGTCCGCTTCCGTCCTGCAGACATGTTCACGTTCGTCATGTTTCAGATTCAACGTCTAAGCAACTGCGTGCTGAACAGCATGTACTCTTTATATAAAGACTTATTTCAGACAGCAGTGTTCTATAAGCTGCTCCTCATGGTTGGGTGTTCTTGCCGTGATGAGGCTGCTGCTCATATTATTAAGTTCTCTTTCACAGCATTTACTGGCATTTTTTTTTTTTTAACTGTGATTCATTCAGCGATACACAGAGAAAGCAGCGTCTCACACATCTGAATAGTACGCTCAACAAAGGCAGAGGGGCCAGGTGTTTGAAAATNTTCTTGCCGTGATGAGGCTGCTGCTCATATTATTAAGTTCTCTTTCACAGCATTTACTGGCATTTTTTTTTTTTTAACTGTGATTCATTCAGCGATACACAGAGAAAGCAGCGTCTCACACATCTGAATAGTACGCTCAACAAAGGCAGAGGGGCCAGGTGTTTGAAAATGAGATGTTGGACCTAGTGGAACAGGAACCGTCTCCAGATGTACGTTCCACCTGCCATCACGAATACATGCAAACCTACAAAAATATATGCAGACTGCATTCCCGGAGCCTGGGAAGATGATATCAAAGTATACGTGGCAAAATGAGTATCACGTAACTAGAGACCCAACAAAATAGAAAGAAGACACCACTGAGAGGAGACGGGCCTTACCAGATGTATAAAATTAATATGGCATATCTATTTGTAAAGTACTTTCTTAAAGAATTTAATATTTTTTATTTAAGCTCGTTTAAAATTAAAATGCAACACCCTCATTTAAAGTTAACTTAAGATTAAAATATAATATGTAAATAGCATTGAAACATGTATATGACCATCTGTGAAACAGATCACCAATCCAAGTTATATGCATCAAACAAGGAACTCAAAGCTGGTGCACCGAGACGACCCTGAGGGATGGGATGGGGAGGCAGGCGGGAGGCGGGTTCAGGATGGGCACATTTGGACACCCATGGCTGACTCATGTCAATGAGTGGCAAAAAGCATGACAATATTTAAAGTAATTAGCCTCCAATTAAAAAAGAATAATAATAAAATAAATTTAAAATTAAAATGTAACACTTTTAATTTAATTTTAAATTAAAATGCAGTCTTTTTATTTAAATTTAAAATTGAAATGTAATGTTTTACTTAAATATGACTTTTGAAAAATAAATATTTTATTTAAATATTATAATTTTATTTGAAAATTAAATACTTTAAGTATTGCGTATTTATTTAACAAGGTAGTAAATGTTTATATCATGTAAAAATAAAATTTTAAATGAACTTAAAAAAATTTTTTTTAATTAATGCAGAGTCTCTAGTAAGTAAAACAGATAAATGTGTTTTGGGATTTCCTTGGCAGTCCCGTAGTTAGGGCTCTGGCCTTGCACTGCAGGGGGTGCAGGTTTGATATCCCTCGCAAGCTGCAAGGTCCGTCCAAAAAATAAATAAATAAAAGTGATGAAGTTTTGTTTATAACAGACTAAAAACTAGAGTACAGGAGACAGTTGACAGCTAGACTCGAGCCCACATAAGGGTGTGCAGTAAAAAGACGTCATCTCAAATTACTGGGCACAGGTCTGCTTCTTAGTGAATAGCGTTGGGATAGCTGGTTATACACTTGCACACACACACACAAATCACATTAGATATGCACTTTACATCCAAGGAAAGCATAAACTCCAAACGGGAAAATGACGTGTTAAATTAAAAAAATACTAGTACTGAACAACAGCTTGAGTGAATTCCTTTCCACAACTGACGCAGAGTCGAGATGCATTCCAATTTTTTTTTATTCACCCTTAAGAAGAGGGTAGATTATTTTATTTTATTTTATTTTACTTCATAGTACTTTATTGGTTTTGGCATACATTGACATGAATCTGCCACGGGTTTACACGAACTCCCAAACATGAACCCCCCTCCCACCTCCCACCCCACATCATCATTATTTTTAATTTGGTAGACAAGTATACAGACTATGATAACAGAGTAAATATTGCTATGCTAGACATAAACAAAGTAGCTGTAGAGAAAGAGTATCTAACAGAGTTCTGGGGTAGATTTCACTGATATTGTAGGAGTGTCTAACATTTATTGAGTGCTTACAATGTGCTAGGAAATGTTCAATTCTCACCACAATCTTTTGAGGTTAGATGTGATTGCTCATCTCTGTTTCACGTATGGCCATATCAGCAGATCCCTATACATATGAAAGTCAGTAACTGGATACGTTTGAGGATAGGAGGCAAAGGATCTCCTGTACAGGGATCGAGGTGATGCACCTGAGGAGTTGAGAGCTGTAACAAAGGAGAAGAGAGGCAGAAATCTCTACCTCTAAAGGTCTAAAGGGGAGGAAGCAGGGACCGGCTTCATGCTTCTTTCCTGTGATTTCTAGGGGCGCTCAGAGTGCTTTGTATAAAGCAGTTAACCCACTCCAGTACTCTTGCCTGGAGAATCCCATGGATGGAGGAGCCTGGTGGGCTAAAGTCCATGGGGTCGCAAAGAGTCGGACACGACTGAGCGACTTCATGATGACTCACGAATGAATTTAGAAAGTTAATCTGTAAAATATGGTTTGTCACCACCAGTATATTCATAGGAAACAGAAAGAAGCATCCATATAAATATTATGCTTTTAAAAAAACTTGAGTGATAAAATCACTAGTCGCTCTGTGGAGAGAGGTTTACTGTCTTGGGGGAAAATTGTTGATTTTTTTTTTTTTTTTTTTTAAATAATAGAAGGCACCTGGAAAACAGGGAGAGAGAAGTAGAAGATCCAAATGGTAAAAGGTTGAAAGCAGGCGGGGGAGAAAGGCACACGGTGCAGGCTGTACGATGTCTTGCTGCTGCTCTGCCGAGTCGCTTCAGTCATGTCTGACTCTGTGCGGGCTGCAACCTGCTAGGCTCCTCTGTCCATGGGCTTCTCCAGGCAAGAATACTGGAGTGGGTTGCCACGCCCTCCTCCACGGGATCTTCCTGACCCTGGGATGGAATCCAGGTCTCTTGCATTGCAGGCAGATTCTTTACTGCTAAGCCACCAGGGTTCCCCTTGTGTATTACTTTGAGCCAAGCTCACTGGTCCACTGAAAGGGAACAAGCCAGCTTGCTGAACGATGTCAACACAAACCAAAAACAGAACCTGGAGAAAGTCTCAAAAACAGTCCAACTCAATAAAAATTTAATCGCCATCGGTTGTCTGACACTGAAGACGAAACAACTGGTTACCTTACAGGGTCTTCGAACTTTCCAGCAGCTTTTGTTGGATGGTGCACACTGTCTTGGGCCTTCTTGCTGGCTTAGGAGTAAATAAGACTTGTTATCATTAAAGCAAGTGGGCCTGTAATGCAGGAACCCAGAGGAGATGTGGGTTGGATCCTTGGGTTGGGAACTTCCCTTAGAGGAGAACATGGCAACCCACTCCAGTATTCTTGCCTGGAGAATTCCATGGACAGAGGAGCCTGGCGGGCTATAGTCCCCGGTGTCTCAGAGTCAGACATGACTCACATGCACACTGTCGTGCAGACTGGCTGCCAGAGTGAACACAGCTTGCAAAGGAAGTGCCATCAATCTGGGGCGCTCTGATCCCTGGCACCCTCTAGGCTCCGCTTCTAGAGGAAGGTGTGATAAACTTCCAGTCATGTTAATAGCACCAAGCTTCTAGGTAGAACTGTACAATCTACAAAGCGCCTTCACACACTTTATCCCTTGGGTATCATAGAATCCTGATGGAACAGANAAGGCAGCTGAGAAAAACAGAGAAAATATTTACAAGGCCCAGCATAGATTCAGGGCTAACTATGCCTAAAATCTTTCCGTACATTGAGAAGAAAACACTAGAAACCATCTGGGAAGTTCAGCAAGCGGCACTGTCAAAGATGGATACGTCGACTCACATCACAAGAGGCAAAACTCAGCGATCGTGCCAGACCAGAGGACATAAAAGAAGCTACCAAGTGAAGTGGGATCCTGGATTACCATTCTGGAAGAGAAAATAGAGGATCGTTCAGGATTATTTGTTTGTTTTTTCTCCAACAGAAACTTATAAGTGGGGCAACTGGGAAAATTTGGTTAAGCTCAGTAGATGAGCTAATAGTCTTGCGCGTCCTTCGTCGCTCCGTCGTGTCCAACTCTCTGCAATCCCATGGACTGTAGCCCACCAGGCTCCTCTGTCCATGGGATTCTCCAGGCAAGAACACTGAAATGGGTTGCCATTTCCTTCTCCAGGGGATCTTTCCAACTCAGGGATCGAACCCAGGTCTCCTGCATTGCAGGCAGATTCTTTACCAACTGAACCACTTAGGGAAGCAAGCACTGTTAATTTCATTCCTCTGTCCATGGGATTCTCCAGGCAAGAACACTGAAATGGGTTGCCATTTCCTTCTCCAGGGGATCTTCCCAACTCAGAGATCGAACCCAGGTCTCCTGCATTGCAGGCAGATTCTTTACCAACTGAACCACTTAGGGAAGCAAGCACTGTTAATTTCATCATTTTGATCACTGTACTGACAATACGTAAGCGAATTAGGGATAAACAAAAATTATGTTTGCAACTTACTACGTGGCAGTTACAAAATAAAATTAGGCTGATGCATGCACTTATAGGAAGAGGTATAATATTGACTTCTTTCCTCCCTCCCTCCATCTCTCTCAGAAATAGAGAATTGTCCAGACAAAAAGCAAAGGAAAAAAAAAAAAAGTTCCTATAAAAAGGAGGAGAGTAAGGTGTGTGTGTGTGTGTGTGTGTGTGTGTGTGTGTAACCTGGCACCTTCAAAGGCCTACTGTATATAAATGTATGAAAATGAACATTTCAAGTCTTAGCAGCTCAGTCTTATCTGACTCTCTGTGACCCCGTGGACTGTAGCCCACCAGCCTCCTCTGTCCATGAGATTCTCCAGGCAAGAACCCTGGAGTGGGTTGCCATTTCCTTCTCCAGGGGATCTTCCCAACTCAGGGATCAAACGTGGGTTTCCCGCATTGCAGGCAGATTCTTTACCATCTGAGCCACCACGGAAGTCCATATACATGCATGAACACGTGTATAAAAGCAGATTTCTTATGCACACATGAGATAATTTCCTGCTGAATTATAAAAATGTTTCTAATAATGAATGAATGCTCCAACAAATGTTGATGCGGATGAAAACGAAAGTCTCACTCTCTAGATACAACTTGTAAAATCTCCGAGAAAGAAAAGATCTGAGAATTAATCAGAATCCGTTTGACATCACACTTCTCAACAACCCTGGAAGCTAGAAGACAAGCTGGAAGCTATGAATCAAAGTCTTCACTCCGGTGAAGAGGAGGAAAAAAAAAATTTTTTTTTTAACCTAGAAATTTTGTAAGGAATCAAACGTTCAAAGATTAAAGCAAAACAAATACTTTTAAAAATATATATACAAGTCCATATAATTTTTACCTTATCTCCCCCCATACATGGTTTTTAAATTTTACAAGTAATTATTCAAGAAAGCCTCCATTAACATGAAAAGAAAAGAAGAAATACTCGGACAGGACATCAAGACATGGCACCAAATCGGAAGAGTTAAGACCTTTAAAAAAAGAAAAAATTTAATGGGAAATCCAACAAACTTTGACACCTGGACGTGAGTTAGTTTAGCACTAAGTTTCAGTGAGGTAGGAATACATTTCCATGTGTATGTTTAAATGCATAAGATTTACATACCCTTCGAGTACATCCCTTTAATGAGTGAGAACTTTTTTGGAATTCAACCAAGCATGAAGCCGCAAAGACATCGTTACATCACAGAAACTTGAAAACATAGATGTGTCCTTAGACAAACCAGAATTGGAAGGAAGGCAGAGGAGGTATACGGATGTTGTCACATCTCAGGGCAAAAAAAAAAAAGAAAAGAAACCAGCAGAATCGAGAGTCTGAGGTGTCTACGCTACTAAGATGATCCATGAAGAGTGAAGTGTTAATTTCTAAAAAATTCAAACTGTTTAAGTGTGCCGTTGGAGAAGGGGATATTATTGGATTTTCTTTTTTATTAAGAGAATTTTAATGACTCTCCATGGAAGCTGAAATCATATGCACAGCAGGATTTGAAACGACATGGGGGGTATAAAAGAATGTTGTGTTCACGTGGGTAAGACTCGTAGCCTAGAAACGCCTGTTATTAACTGGGAAGCAGAGTCCTCTCTTGCTAGGAAGGGATCCTAGTTGGGCATAAATCATATGCACAGCAGGATTTGAAACGACATGGGGGGTATAAAAGAATGTTGTGTTCACGTGGGTAAGACTCGTAGCCTAGAAACGCCTGTTATTAACTGGGAAGCAGAGTCCTCTCTTGCTAGGAAGGGATCCTAGTTGAGCAACTAAGGATGCTGAGTGGAGTAGATAAAACTCAGGGACTTCCCCTCATCGTCCCGTGGCTAAGACTTCGCCCTCCAAGGCAGGGCATATGGGTTCTGTCTCTAGTCTGGGGGCTAAGGTCCCATATGCCTCAAGGCCAAAACAAAAAAAAGAGCATAAAACAGGACCAATACTGTAACAAATTCAACCGGTCCTTTACAAATGGTCCACATTAAAAAAAAAAAAAAAAAAACAGTTTTATAAAACCTTCTTTGAAAAAAAGAAAACCCTCTTTGTAGCTAAGGTATGGTGGACAGGTTACCTAAGCTTGTTCAGCCCCAGTTTCCTAGCCTGTGAAAACGTGGGTACCGCTTCCCTCAGGAGGATGCTCTGGGGATCAGACAGCTGCTGCAGAGAGGGCTGTCAGCTGATACCCAGCAAAGAGAGCAGAGGGTTGATTCCCCATTTCCATTGGTATCTGCTGGAAGTTACCGACTACAAGAGGAGATAAGCCATCATGTACCAGCATTCCCCCCGCCCCCAGGTGAAACTGATGCATGATGTTTCAAGGATTCTTTTTTTCTTTTTTAAATCAGAGTACAATTGCTCTCAGTGGCTCCTCTGGTGCGTCAGCGGTAAAGAATCCACCTGCCAATGCAGGAAACGTCGCACCGGTCCCTGGGCTCGGAAGATTCCTCGGAAAAGGAAACAGCCACCCACTCCAGCATTCTTGCCTGGAGATTCCCGTGGACAGACTTGCAAAGAGTCGGACACGACTGAAGCGACTCAGCACGTTAGGGTATGGTTCCCACCTAAGCTGAGTCATAGATATCTTGGCATTAATTTCTGCCACTCTGCTTGAAGAAAAA
Source organism: Oreotragus oreotragus (assembly GCA_006410675.1). Classification (NCBI taxonomy): domain Eukaryota; kingdom Metazoa; phylum Chordata; class Mammalia; order Artiodactyla; family Bovidae; genus Oreotragus; species Oreotragus oreotragus. The sequence continues at coordinate 270,325 of SJYX01001344.1, forward strand.
CTTCAGATTTGTTCGAGTTTTCCAGAATCTATACTGCTTCTGCCTTCTTTCCCTTCTTCTCTTTGACTTCCCCAGCGTGAAGTCGGTATTCTAACGGTGCGCTGACCTCCTGATGCCTTCCCTGACACTCAGACATTTCCCCATTACGGCTCAAAGCCCAGCATTTCTAAATTAGATCTTCCATCAAAAAAAGAAAAGAAAACAAATGTGCCTGTGGTTGTGACCACAGGGCATGGCAACCTACGTTGAGCCTCATAGAAATGCCAGCTTTCAAACCTTTCCAAGGCACACAATCCTTTACTGTCCAGTTAGTGAAGGGAGAATGAGGAACCATGATGTCATGGTTAGGTGTCAGTAGCAGTGATGAAGTTAGTTATTATGGAGAAATTATCCCTCCGCGGCTACACAGACCAATGAGCAGCATTTCTTTAAAACAAGAACTTTTAAACAATCTTGTTTCTTTTAAACAATCTTCAGTGCAAGCTGCCTCAATTTCAGTCTCCTCAGACTGCAGAGGAATGGAATGAATGGAATCGAGTGTTTAGAATTCCATGGACAAGCAAATACCCCTTTTCTCATCTGGAAAGAGGTTTGCAAAGGAAGTTCTCCAGATCATACCTACATTCAAAGTAAAGTAAAGCCAGAAATCTTTGTAGCGCAAAGGAATTTATCTGTAAATAAATGCATTTCCTATTTTGATAAGGGTTTTATAACACCTTATACAACAAGATAAAGACCCAGGCATTAAATTTTGTTTCAAACACTCCACCAACAATGTTAATCTTTATCCTATGATTCAGTATTCAGTCATCCCTTTCTTTAAATGCAAGAATTAACACAGTCTAAGCAAGGGTAGAAGACAGGGAAAATGTTAATCGCGCAGTCGTGTCCGACTCTTTGCGACCTCGTGGACTGTCGCCTGCCAGGCTCCTCTGTCCATGGGGCAAGAATCCTGGAGTGGACCGCCATGTCCTCCTCCAAGGGATCTTCCTGACCCAGAGATTGAACCGGGGTGTCCCTCACTGCAGGCAGATTCTTTACCATTTGAGCCACCAGGGAAGGCCAAAGAAGAGTAGGGTTATATGTAAAACAGATTCAGTTTGTTATATACCTGAAACTAACACAACACTGTAAGTCAGCTAGACGCCAATAAAAGAGAAATTAAATAATGCGTGAATTTCCAGCAACATGCGAAATTCTAAGAGATCAAACCAGTCCCTCCTAAAGGAAATCAACCCTGAAGATTCGTTGGAAGGCCTGAAGCTGAAGCCCCAATCCTTTGGCCACCTGATGCAAAGAGCCTCCTCGTTGGAAAAGACCCCGATGCTGGGAAAGGTTGAGGACAGGAGGAGAAGGGGACGACAGAGGATGAGAGGGTGGGATGGCATCCCCGACTCAATGGACATGAGTTTGAGCAAACTCTGGGAGATGGTGAGGGACAGGGCGGCCTGGCGTGCTGCGGCCCATGGGGTCGCAGAGTCAGACATGACTTGGTGACTGAACACCAACAGGCTGAATTTGTGGGTGATGTTTGATCAAGGTGATCCCAAGTACTGAGGAGACACAGTTCTTACAGTGATCATTCACTATTTTCTCGGTCCCCTCTTTCTGGCGTTACAGCTTAGTCTAGAGAGAGAAGCCATATTAAATTTTCCTCCGTCGAGGCAAATGTATATTTAGTTCCAAGGTAGTTTTAAAAGCCAGTGAACAAAGGAAGAAACCCACTTTTAAAAGTAGGACACCGTAATTGTGGCAGAAGTGGAGATCAAAACATCCACCTGAATTCTCTGATTCCTTGAGCTCAGAGAGGCTTCCCGTTTCAAAAGACAAAGACACAGCTGAGTTCGGGAGGCTTTTCGTTTGAGAAGACAAAGACTCAGCTGAGGGCCCCGCGAGAAGCACAGGGCAGTGGCCGCCAGCTCCTATTTTCACAAGTGAGAGCTTGTTGCAAACAGTGCTTCTGTTTTGGATTTTCCAACTGTTTGAAGTCTAAACACTGAAACGGTCTGAAACTTACACCCTTGAGACGGATCTGAGAGGTGTACCTCCTTACGAACCAACACTATTTAAAACTTTGCACTTGTGGAATGACTACCTGAAAGGCAGCAACCCAAAAAAAGGGTGCATGCAGGACTGTGGGTTTCGTTGCCTAACCGTGTCTGACTCTGCAGACCCAAGGAGCGCAGCCCTCCAGGCTCCCCTGCCCATGTGTTTTCAAGGCAAGAATGCTGGGTGAATCTATGTGCATAGCAAAGGAGGTGCAGACAGAGAGAACAGACTTGTGGGCACAGCGGGGGAAGGAGTGCAGTGCAGTCGCTCAGTCGTGTCCGACTCTTTGTGACCTCGTGGACTGCAGCACGCCAGGTCTCCCCGNCCAGGCATTAACATAATAAACTGTGTATAAGTCCCTCAGTTGTGTCTGACTCTTTCTTACCCCATGGACTGTAGCCCGCCAGGCTCCTCTGTCCATGGGATTCTCCAGGCAAGAATGCTGAAGCAGGGTGCCATTTCTGTCTCCAGGGGGTCTTCCCAGCCCAGGGATCAAACTCAGGCCTCCCGCGTTGCAGGCAGATTCTTTATTGTCCAAGCAACCAGAGAAACCCAAAGGAACATTTAAAATACACTGGCATTTTGCAGCTCCTTGGAAATTCTTACATCCTTTTCACTTTCCAGAGTTCCTCTCTTGGTAACATCCAGGTGCCCCGATTTCTCTTTCTGAGAGAGCCTCGCCATGATTAAAGAGCTGACATCTTTCAAAGGGGCCCCTGTTCTCCGCAGGGGTGCCGAGGCAGTGGGCGGGATGACCCAGATCCAAGGGCAGAGGGATGATCAATCCTAAAAGCAGGTTGGGCAGGCGCCAGGCACGGATCCCAGAGTCCACGGGCACCCAGCCGCGAACCCAGGATGAACAGACCGAGTGTCAGGGCCAGTCAGAGAAAGAACCCAGCTAATGAGCTAGCGCTGGGCGGGTTGCGCAGGACAGGTTCAGAAAGCTAACAGAGCTGCAGCTAAGAGTCGCGTTATGCGAGGCAAACCCTAGCGGGATGCGCAGAATAAAGCTGGATGGAGCTTTCACGGGGGCAAGCATGCAACCTCTTTACACATCAAGAAAAAACCCGAGAAACGGACAGAAACCGGGATGCTGAGAAACCTCGGGGTCGTGGCAACTACGAGAACTGACCGACCTCTCACTGTTTGAGGACTGGAATGCTGCTCAGGGCAAACGCTCCGCGTCTATCACTCATCAAAGGTCTTCCTGCAACTGCGATTGCTCTATTCGTTTGAATTCAATAGCAGGGCAACGTTTTTATAGAATTCCACAAAATGATCAGGTCTCTAAGAATTCTACCTGAATGCCCATACGACGGTCATGAGAATCCATGATAACTCGCACCATCATTTAACCATCATCAGAGTGCCTTTCGGAGAAGGCAATGGCACCCCACTCCAGCACTNATTAGGCTATGTCAAATTCTCCACACCAGCGGTGAAATGAACACTTCACAAATACAGAGGGAAGCTTCTCAACACAAACTGATTGACGTGGAAAGCACAATGAATTCTGTCTCTTTTTTTCTCTCTTCTCTCTCCCTCCCTGCCTCTCCCCCTCAACATGTTTGTGTGCATGAATAGATGGATGGATGGATGGATAAAGAGATGGATAAATGTGATTACAGCTTACATCTCGACATGCTAAACTGATCATTATAAGAGGAGGAACATATGAAAAACCAGAAGCATCCATTAACAGCCATGACAAAACACAGCAGTTAAAAATCACAGCCCAGAAAAAGACACATAAATATCGTATTCTAACTCATATATACAGAACCTAGAAAAATGGTACAGATGAGTTTATTTACAGGGCAGCAATGGAGAAACAGGCATAGACTTATGGGCCTGGGGAGAGGGGAGGAGAGGGTGAGATGTATGGAGAGAGTGACATGGAAACTTCCATGACCGTATGTAAAATAGATAACCCATGGGAATTTGCTGTATGGCTCAGGGAACTCAAACAGAGGCTCTGTATCAACCTAGAGGGGTGGGGTGGGGAGGCAGGTGGGAGGGAGTCTCAAAAGGGAGGGGATATATGTATACCTATGG
>SJYX01001344.1:278924-309242 GCA_006410675.1 Oreotragus oreotragus
AGAAATGTCAATCTTAAGAAAAACCAGAGGCGACATCACACCGCACCTGAGCAGGGCAGGCCAGGGACTTGACTCTGATGGAGGTCAGACCCTGAAATGGTCACAGGTTTTAATACTGGGCCCCAAGGTTACCTCCTGAACTGAACCATCTCCTACAAAGACAAGCCATCACTAGGTGGAGTTAAAGTCCCTTCCCCTGGAATCCGGATGGGTGCGTGGCGGCTTCCGGTAAGGGAAGGCCGTAGAGGTGGCCTTCTTCATGGGAACTGTGACTCTCAAAAGGATATGTCCATGTCTTAACCCTCAGAATCTGCGAATGCGATATTTTGAAATAGGGTATTTGTGAATGTGATTAAACATCTGAGATGAGGTTCTCCTGGATGGAAGTTGTCCTAAACCCCATGACTGGTCCTCATAAAGCACAGAACAGGAAAGACACGAACACAGAGGAGACGCTACATGGAGATGGAGGTGGAGACGGGCGGGAGGCTGCCACCAGCCCAGGGATGGACGCCCGGAGCCCCTAGAAGCTGGAAGAGGCAGGAAGGACCCTCCTCTGAAACCTCCAGACAGAATCGACCCTGGGACACCTTGACCGTGAATGTCTGGTCTCCTTAACTAAGAGAAGATGAATCTCCATGTTTGAGTTAACACGACTTGTCTTTGTTCATTATTCCAACAGACGATGAACTTCTGTTGGTACCAGCCACCCGCTCTGCATTCCTTTGTTGGGACAAGCCCCGGGATATTTTCATCTGCGACCTTGAGCCACCATGTAGAACGTTCTACCATCCTAAGTCCACTCCGTCATGAAGCAATCGTCCTCCCAGGAGAGTCTGTGTGGGCTTCCTCATCCGTTTTCTCTGATCCCACGGGATCATCACACAAGGGTGAGAGAGGAGCAGAGATGACACTCCACGGATGCTCACACCCAGATGCCATCTGTGAAGTCAGCCCCGGACCTTCAGCTGTCCCACAGGAGGACCCAGAGCCTCAGACATGCTGAGGCGGAAACTCACCATCCACCCCACCCCTGGTCACAATTTCCGCCTCGCAGAATCTCTATCACTGCTGGCATTCAGTCGCTCAGTCGAGTCCCACTCTTTGCGACCCCATGAGCTGCAGCACGTCAGGCCTCCCTGTCCTTCACCACCTCTCGGAGTCAACCCAAACCCATGTTCATCAAGTCAGTGATGCATTCCAGCCATCTCATCCTCTGTCGTCCCCTTCTCCTCCTGCCTTCAATCTTTCCCAGCATCAGTGTTCTCCAATGAGTCAGCTCTTCACATCAGGGGAACAAAGGATTGGAGCTTCAGCTTCAGATCTTGGACACAACCAAATGGTTGTTTTAAACTTCTGAGCTTGGGGGAAATCTCTCATGTGGCAAAACTCAGGCCAACAAGAAGACGGTGAGCAAATTTACGCGGACAGGCATGGGAACAGAGGTTACTCTGGCCAGGCTAGGAGATGCTGGTTGGCCAGGAAGGAAATCATCTCAGGTAGTTTAATTGCCCATGTGTGTGTGTGTGTGTGTGTGTGTGTGTGTGCACATGTGCGCATGCATGCACACTTGTGGTTTGTTGTGTCCAACTCTCTGCAACCCCACGGACTGTAGCCCTCGTGGGGCCTCTGTCCATGGGATTCTGGAGAAATCTGGCATGGGTTGCCATGTCCTCCTCCTCCAGGGGATCTTCTCAACCCAGAANGTGTGTGTGTGTGTGTGTGTGCACATGTGCGCATGCATGCACACTTGTGGTTTGTTGTGTCCAACTCTCTGCAACCCCACGGACTGTAGCCCTCCAGGGGCCTCTGTCCATGGGATTCTGGAGAAATCTGGCATGGGTTGCCATGTCCTCCTCCTCCAGGGGATCTTCTCAACCCAGGAGTCAAACCTGCATCTCTTGAGTCTCCTGAATTGGCAGGCGGATCCTTTACTGCTGAGCCACCTGGGACGCCCTGAGAAATGAGGGGCCTCCAGCAAAGATTCTCACTGTTCCAACAGTTGGGCTTTCAACAGACAGCATCAACCTCCTACACAGGTTGAACGGGAATCTGTATTTGAACAAAATTATGATGTGATTTCCGAGCATATGAAAGTTTAGAGCTCTGTGGACCAGAGGATGCCAAAACTAGACACTCATATGATTCTCTATAAACTCTACAAAATTAGGTGGAGACTCCCAGGTTGAAGGTGACAATGACTCCACCATCTTGGTTTCATGCTGGCATTTGGCGGTAAGATGATGCTGCCCAAGAGGATGGTGGTTCCCACAGCCAAGGACATTTATCAGCCCTTCTAAACGCAGCCCTCACAAAATAGGAGCTATTGTGTTTTGATCTCGCTTGATAATGGAAATCTCCCTCTGCCTAATTACTTTGCGGTTCGTACACAACTGCAGAAAGCAGGTCTCTGTTAACTAAGCCCTTTTTAATTAGTGCTTTACAGACAGAAGACAGAAAGCATAGAAGAGACAACTATTCTAAAGGGAGTCCTTCAGTCTGAGAGGAGAAATTGCCTATAATCTTTGAATAAAACCAACAACAAAATCGCAAGGAATTCCTCTACTCAAATGAGTTAATAATATCCCCTGTATGTGTGTGTCTTAGTCGCTCGGTCGTGTCTGATGCTTTGTGACCCCATGGACTCTAGCCCGGCCGTCTCCTCTGCCCATGGGATTCCCCAGGCAAGAACACTAGCTGCTGCTGCTGCTGCTAAGTCGCTTCAGTCGTGTCCGACTCTGTGCGACCGCAGAGATGGCAGCCCACCAGGCTGCCTCATTCCTGGGATTCTCCAGGCAAGAACACTTGGAGTGGGTTGCCATTTCTTTCTCCAATGCATGAAAGTGAAAAGTGAAAGGGAAGTCGCTCAGTCATGCCGACTCTTAGCGACCCCATGGACTGCAGCCCACCAGGCTCCTCTGCCCATGGGATTCTCCAGGCAAGAATACGTGTACGCGTTGCCATTCCCTTCTCCAGGGAGATCTTCCAGACCCAGGGATCTAACTCAGGTCTCCTGTATTGCTGGTGGATTCTTTACTGTCTGAGCCCCCGGGGAAGCCTCTGAGAGGGTGGTGAAAATACCTGTGGTTACATTGACATTTAATATTTTGTAAAAATTTAAGTAGGTCAAATAAATTTAAAATGCCTCCTTTTTTTCGAGGGGGGGGGTATTTATTTCCAAAACAGAAACAGAGTCACAGACAGAGAGGGGGAAAAAAAAAAAACAACTTACAGTTAACCAAAGGATTACGAGGAAGAGGATAAATTTGGGGTTTGAAATGAAAATATATGCACTGCTATATGTAAAATAGATAATCCACAGGGCTATAGAGCTATATAGATATAACCCACAGTATGGCGCAGGGAACCATATGAATATCTTAGAATAACCTATAATGGAAATAACCTGGAATATCCATACATATGTATAACTGAATCACTTCGCTGTATACCTGAAACTGAACGCGGTCAATCTACTATATTTCAACAGAAATTAATTTAAAAAAAACAAACATAAAACCAAATCTTAGCTTTTACTACACTCATGAAAAGGCTAATGTATTCCATCATAATCATTACATATCATTAAAAGATGGCATCTTTCTTTTAATGTAAATATTTTTATGTTCCTGTTCCGGGCCAAATCCTAAAGAAAAAAAAATAAACATATTTCCTTGTGGAAATCCAAAAAAAAAAAAAAAAAAACTCCAGACCTGTAGGCTTTCCAGATCTGCAAGATAATGCATCTTTATTGTTGTAAGCGGGGAAGGCAATGGCATCCCACCCCAGTACTCTTGCCTGGAAAATCCAATGGATGGAGTAGCCTGGTGGGCTGCAGTCTGTGGGGTCGCTAACAGTCGGACAGACTGAGCGACTTTACTTTCACTTTTCTCTTTCATGCATTGGAGAAGGAAATGGCAACCCACTCCAGTATTCTTGCCTGGAGAATCCCAGGGACGGGGGAGCCTGGTGGGCTGCCGTCTATGGGGTCACACAGAGTCGGACACTACTGAAGTGACTTAGCAGCAGCAGCAGCATTGTTGTAAGCTACCCAGTGTGGGGGCTTTCCTTGTGGCTCAGGGGTAAAGAATCCACATGTGATGGATTCATAGGAGCTGTGGGTTCAATCCCTGGGTCAAGAAGATCCCCTGGAGAAGGAACTGGCAACCCACTCTGGTATTCTTGCCTGGAGAATCCCACGGACACAGGAGCCTGGCGGGCTACAGTCCAGGGGGGGTCGCAAAGAGTCAGACACTACTTAGTGATTAAATAATAATAGACTCAGTGGGCAGCCCTTAGTTACAGCAACCCTAGAGATCTGAAACAGAGGCTGTGACTTTAAAAAAAAATTGTCAACAGACCAACTGACTGTGTATGTGAACTTAAGAATTCTAAAAACCGGACTTCCTGAATCCAGGATTTAAGAGAGATCTCATTTTCCTCTTTTTTTTCCCCCCCCACTCTTTGGCTGCCCTTTCACCTTCACTTTGTAACATGTCGGTTCTTAGCTCCCCAACCAGGGATCAAACCCATAACCCCAGCCTTGGAAGCACGGAGCCTTAACCATTGGTCTGCCCGGGAAGTCCCCAAAAGGGGCAGCTTTGATTCTGTTCACGTATTCATTTTGCTGTGCTGGGAAGCATCTGGCTTCTTACTTCTGCGACCAGGGATCAAACCCACATTTCCCCCGCCAAGAGTCCTAACCACTGGACCACCAGGGAGGTCCCGTCACTTTCGCTGTTCATCGAGACTGGATTTGCATCACCGAGTCAAACCCAGAGGTCCTCCAGGAGTCAGGTCCTTGCAGCACTCAGTACTGACCACCCCACCCCCCGCCCCAGAAATAAACCAAAGAATCTGATCACCCTTCCTGCCTCTCACCGTGCTTTGCGGGTATCCGTCAAACTGCCACTTTTGAAAGGCATTTCCCTTCATATCTCAGACTCCAGAGCCCATGGCTGAGAGTTGTAAAAGTCTTTCTCTGTGTCCCTGCCTCCCCCCGCTTCAGTGTCAAATTTGTTTTATTTAATTGGAGGATAATTTACAATATTGTGATTGTTTTTCCCATACATCAACAAGAACTGGTCATATATATATAGTCACTCCCATCTGGTAAAGAATCCACCTGCAACACAGGAGACCTGGGTTCGATCCTTGAGTTGGGAAGATCCACTGGAGAAGGGAAAGGCTATCCACTCCCGTATTCTGGCCTGGAGAATTCCATGGACTATACAGTCCATGGGATCCCAAAGAGTCGGACACGACTGAGGGACTTTCACTCCCATCCTGAAGTCCCCTCCTACCCCCCTCCCCACCCCACGCACCAGCTTTGGGTGCCATGCATGGAACTCGAAGCAGTTATATATTGCACATATGCTAATGAATATGTTTCAGCGCTACTAAACCATCTCTTTCCCCAACGAAGTCTATCAAACGGTAGTTCAGAACAGCTACATGAATTTTATGACTGTTTTGACCAAAGCCAGCCTCTCTCAAATGGTAACCAGGCATAGGCTTGGGGGAGAAAAGCCACTGAATGCTGACGATTACGCTTCCGGACTGGACGTCCAATAACACCTCCTTGTAAGGAGGATATGCCAGGTATTTCTTCTGGAATCTGAGCACAGGCATCCAATGCTTCCAGCTTTCAGTTTCTGCATGGTTCTCGTTCTTTCGATTCCTCACAATGACTGCACGTTATACACCCACTCTCCAATTTAAATTAAGCCCTTCCCGTGTTCTGCATGCGAGTGTGCTAATTCACTTCAGTCGTGTCCAATTCTTTGAGACCCCACGGACTGTAACCCACCAGGCTCCCCTGTCCATGGGATTCTCCCGGCAAGAAGACTCGAGTGGGTGGCCATGCCCTCCTCGTCCGATCTTCTAAGCCATGAGTTTTGTGCTCAGTTCCTGCAATGAAATCCTGAGGCAAATGTTCAAAAGTATTCTCGAGGCATGACAAGGGAGAGAAAAAGCTGAGGAATGTCATTGTGGACTGAATTGCGTGCCCTAAAAGGTTGATGGTGAGGTTCTAAACCCCAGGGTCTCTGAGTAGGACCTTATTTGCAAATAGGTCTTTGCAGATGTAATCAAGTTGAGAGGGCATCTTGTCGGGTGAGGCGGGCCCTCATCGGTGGACTGGGGTCTCTATAAGAAGAGGAAATTTGCCTGCAAAGAAGAGAAGAAAACCAGGAGCCGCTGGGGGCAAGGCTCTGGGGGAAGGGCGACATGGAATGGATCCTCGCTCAGAGCCTCCAAAAGAAACCAACCTGCTGATTTCTGGCCTCTAGGGCTGTGAGCCGATACACTTCAGGGAGTCTTTCAGACTGACAGCTTGAGATATGACGCAGCAATCTCACTAATGGCCATATACAAGCACAAAACTATAATTCTAAAAGATACACACACCCCTGTGTTCTTTACAGCACTATTCACAATAGCCAAGTCACGGAAGCAACGTAAGTGTCCATCGACACAGAAACGGATAAAGAAGAGGTGGGGTGTGTATACAGTGGAATATTGCTCGGCCATTAAAAAGGAATCAAATTCTGTCCCCTGCAGCAACATGGATGGACGTAGGGATTACCATACTAAGTGAAATAATCCACCCAGAGAAAAACAAATACCATACCATACCACTGACACGTGGAGTCTAAAATCTCCACCTCTAACCCAGCAATCCCACACCTCGGCATATATTCAGAAAAGATCATCAGGAAAGACCCATGTCCTCCGATGTCCATAGCACCACTATTTACAATAGCCAAGACACGGAAGCAACGTGAGTGTCCATCAACAGATGGATGGATAAAGAAAATGTGGTACATTTATACTAATGGAATACTCCTCGGCCACGAAAAAGCATAAAATAATGCCATTTGCAGCTAGACATTATCACACCGAGTGACGTAAGCCAGACAGACAAAGACACGTGCCACATGACATCACTCACGTGGGGGATCTAAAACATGGCCCAGATGAGCCCGTCGACAAAACAGACTTGTGGTTGCCAATGCCGGGGGCGGGCTTGAAGGAAGGATGGTTGGAAGGTGGGGTTAGCAGACCGGTACATGTAGGGTGGATAAACACCAACATCTTAATGTATAGCACAGTTCAGTTCAGTTCAGTCGCTCAGTCGTGTCCGACTCTTTGCAACCCCATGAATCGCAGTACACCAGGCCTCCCTGTCCATCACCATCTCACAGAGTTCACTCAGACTCACGTCCATTGAGCCGGTGATGCCATCCAGCCATCTCATCCTCGGTCGTCCCCTTCTCCTCCTGCCCCCAATCCCTCCCAGCATCAGACTCTTTTCCAATGAGTCAACTCTTTGCATGAGGTGGACAAAGTACTGGAGCTTCAGCTTTAGCATCATTCCTTCCAAAGAAATTCCAGGGCTGATCTCCTTTAGAATGGACTGGTTGGATCTCCTTGCATTCCAAGGGACTCTCAAGAGTCTTCTCCAACACCACAGTTCAAAAGCATCCATTCTTCAGTGCTCAGCCTTCTTCACAGTCCAACTCTCATATCCATACATGACCACTGGCAAAACCGTAGCCTTGACCAGATGGACCTTTGTTGACAAAGTAATGTCTCTGCTTTTCAACATGCTATCTAGGTTGGTCATAATGTATGGCACAGGGAACTATATTCAATATCCTATTAAACCATAATGGAAAAGAATATGGAAATGAATGCATATACATGTATAGCCAACTCACTATGCTATATAGCAGGGATTCACACAACATTGTTAACCAACTGTCTTCAATTAAAAAAAAAAAAAAAGACCCACAGTTTGAGAGAACATTAAAGAAAATTCAGGAAACCAATACAGGTGGAGTTAACAAACAGGTGGAAAACAAGCTGATTTTAAAAGATTTTATGGTTCGGCAGAATGCATGCATTCATCTACTGCTGTCTTTATGGGGAATACACATTTCATTCGGTTCCTCATTTTGATTTCCAGCACACCTAATTCCAAACACAAACTGTTTTATCCACACTGGATATGGACACGAAATGTTCAAAACAGATGGACCGTTGTTGACAAAGTAATGTCTCTGCTTTTCAACATGCTATCTAGGTTGGTCATAATGTATGGCACAGGGGACTATATTCAATAGCCTGTTAAACCATAATGGAAAAGAATATGAAAATGAATGCATATACATGTATAGCCAAGTCACTGTGCTATATAGCAGGGATTCACACTGTTGTTGTTAACCAACTGTCTTTAATTGAAAAAAAAAAAAAAGACCCACAGTTTGAGAGAACATTAAAGAAAGTTCAGGAAACCAGTACAGGTGGAGTTAACAAACAGGTGGAAAACAAGCTGATTTTAAAAGATTTTATGGCTCGGCAAAATGCATGCATTCATCTACTACTGTCTTTATGGGGAATGCACATTTCACTCGGTTCCTCATTTTGATTTCCAGCACACCTAATTCCAAACACAAACTGTTTTATCCACACTGGATATGGACACGGAATATTCAAAAAAGTGGCTTAAACATCACACATCATGTCTTACACTGTTTGGCAGAAAACTAAACCTCTGAGATAGCTAGTAGAGATTTAAACAAAAAAAACCTTTTAAAAATCTATTTGACTGCGGAATCCTGCCTGAAATATTCCATACCCGGAAAAACATTGTCCAGTAAATTTATCTGCAGTGATAGAAATGTCCTACAATCTAGGCTTTCGAAAGGATAGCCGTGGACTATGTGCTTCCATGAAACAGTTGAAACAGGGGTAATGCGTCTGAGGACCTATTTTATTTCATGGTAACTAGAGGGCTCACACGTGAATCTTGCTTCACCATATTGGCCAGAGAAGATCTCTAACAATTATTCAAGTCAGTAGCAGTGTGTTCTACAAAAAGGCAGTCATCTTCAGATGTACGTAAATTCGGTTTCCATTTATAAACAGAGAGAAGTGGGCGGCAGAGGATGAGACGCTTAGGTAGCACCGTTGACTCAGTGGACAAGAATCTGAGCAAACTCCAGGAGACAGCAGAGGACAGAGGAGCCTGGCGTGCTGTAGTCCTGGGGTCATAAAGAGTCGGATCTGACTTAGTGTCTGACCAACAACAACGTGAACACCTGTGAACCAAAAGCACTGTCAATAAACAATAAAGTCGCTTTTGGCTGCTGAAAATAGAGTAACTGGTACCTACTTCAAACTTGGAAAGAAAGCTATGACCAACCTAGAGAGCATATTAAGAAGCAGACACATGACTTTGTCAACAAAGATCCGTCTAGTCAAGGCTATGGCTTTTCCAGTGGTCATGTATGGATGTGAGAGTTGGACTATAAAGAAAGCTCATCACCGAAGAATGGATGCTTTTGAACTGTGGTGTTGGAGAAGACTCTTGAGAGTCCCTTGGACTGCAAGGATATCCAACCAGTCCATCCTAAAGGGAGACCAGTCCTGGGTGTTCACTGGAAGGACTGACGTTGAAGCTGAAATTCCAATACTTTGGCCACCTGATGAAGAGCTGACTCATTTGAAAAGACCCTGATGTTGGGAAAGATTGAGGGCAGGAGGAGAAAGGGACGAGAGAGGATGAGATGGTTGGATGGCATCACTGACTCAATGGACATGAGTGTGGGTAAACTCCAGGAGTTGGTGATGGACAGGGAGGCCTGGCGTGCTGCGGTTCATGGGGTCTCAAAGAGTCAGACACGACTGAGCGACTGAACTGAACTAACTGACTTCAAACTCACTGTTTCAGAGAAAAAAATAAAAAATAAGAACCGCAGAAGCGTGTGTGTATGCATGTGTAAAAACATGAAATGGTCCAAATAGAAACGACTGGATGGTGTCTTTTAGTTTTCATAGTACACGTCTTTTGTATCCTTCAGTGGGTTTAGTCCTCGCTATTATTTTTTTTTCTTTTTTGATGTGATGGTGCATGGGATTGTCTCCTTACTTTCCCTCTGTGATCTTTCATTATTAGCGTATGAATGCAGCGCTTTTTACAATAACCAAGCATGTGTTCGTTGCTCAGTCCTGTCTGACTCTTTGTGACCCCGTGGACTGTATAACCCCCCACGTTCCTCTGTTTACGGAATTCTCCAGGGTAGCCTACTGGAGTGGTACCTTCTCCAGCAATAACCGTGGGGAAAATCTATGTGTCCGTTGACAAATGAAAGGATAAAGGAGCTGTGGTGCATACATACAATGGGAATATTACACAGTCACAAAAAGGAATGAAGTTGGCTCCTTTTTAGAGATGTGCATAGGTCCACAGGTTGTCATACAGGAGTGAAGTAAGTCAGACAGAGAAAGACAGATACCATCTAATATTGCTTGTATGTGGAGTCTAAAAAGTTTGTGTATGAATTTTTTGGCCATCTCAAAAAAAAAAAAAATGTGCTCCATGTATCTGACAATGGAATGCCTACTCTTTCTCCCAAATTTCGCTGCTCCTAATGATGAAGAGCAAACACAAAAATCTGAATCATCTTTTGGCACATGCTAATGGTCATGATACATATGACCTTGGGTATGCCGTGCCCTGGGTGTGAACTGACTGATTGGAAAAGACCCTGTTGCTGGGAAAGACTGAAGGCAGGAGGAGAAGGGGATGACAGAGGATGAGACGGTTGGATGGCATCACCGACTCAATAGGCATGAGTTTGGGTGAACTCTGGAAGTTGGTGATGGACAGCGAGACCTGGCCAGCTGCGGTCCATGGGGTCACAAAAAGTCAGACACGACTGAGTGACTGAACTGACTGAATGTCCTGCCCAGAAATGATCACCCTGCACTCCTCACATTTCCATATCTTTCTGACCCAGCTTCTCCCTCAAATATCAGTGCAAGCAAAGAAGCTTGCCCACCCCTCTGGAAGTATTTCACTGTTTTCTTTCTGCTGCTACTGCTAAGTCACTTCAGTCGTGTCCGACTCTGTGTGACCCCATAGACGGCAGCCTACCAGGCTCCCCCATCCCTGGGATTCTCCAGGCAAGCACACTGGAGTGGGTTGCCATTTCCTTCTCCAATGCATGAAAGAGAAAAGTGAAAGTGAAGTCGCTCAGTCGTGTCCGACTGTTAGCGACCCCATGGACTGCAGCCCACCAGGCTACTCTGTTCATTGGATTTTCCAGCCAAGAGTACTGGGGTGGGGTGCCATTGCCTTCCCCGGTTAAAGGAACCTACGTATTTAAAATTAGCATGAGGGAATCCATTAAAGGACTGCTCTTCAGCATAATTAACGAATTTCAAAAGGCTTCCCCCATGTCATAATTTAAATGTTAATACAAAAAGACCATTGGGTTTCTGCATTTGAGCATCACCAAAAAAAAAAAAAAATGCAGAATTCACTATAAGAGAGACCTGGAAATGAACCTACTCAGCAGGGCTCTGTGCAAATGACTGTCTGATTGAAACAAAATAGAAAGTACGTGTTTGGTAAGAAAAAAAATTTTTTTTTTCATGTCATTATTCTGATTAAGGATCTAAATGGCTTAACATAAGGGTGAACTGGGTCCATATTTCTTGTTCCTCCCCTTGGGGAGGCTGTCTGTGTTGATTACTCTGTTAGCTGAGGGATCTACAAATGGGTAATGAAATGCTCTAGGAAATGAGGGATTCGTTTCTCCAAATGGTTCCAAAAAAGTAAAGTGTCATCCATCTCTCTGACTTCCCATAATTACTGATATGTACAAAGCTATTAATATCTCTATCAACTATCTCTACCTGCCTGTCTCTCTAGTCACCTATTTCTCTACCTACCTACCAACTTGTCTATCTGTCTAGTTGTCGAGTGTGTGAAAGTCGCTCAGTCATGTCCGACTCTTTGCGACCCTGTGGACTACACAGCCCATGGAGTTCTCCAGGCCAGGATACTGGAGTGGGTGGCCTTTCCCTTCTCCAGGGGAATCTTTCCAACCCAGGGATCGAACCCAGGTCTCCCATATTGCAGGCGGGTTCTTTACCAGTTTGCCTATCTACCTCCTACCTACTTATCTGTCTCTCTGTCTATGAAGATACCTATCTACCTCGTCTACTAGGTNACTTGTCTATCTGTCTAGTTGTCGAGTGTGTGAAAGTCGCTCAGTCATGTCCGACTCTTTGCGACCCTGTGGACTACACAGCCCATGGAGTTCTCCAGGCCAGGATACTGGAGTGGGTGCCCTTTCCCTTCTCCAGGGGAATCTTTCCAACCCAGGGATCGAACCCAGGTCTCCCATATTGCAGGCGGGTTCTTTACCAGTTTGCCTATCTACCTCCTACCTACTTATCTGTCTCTCTGTCTATGAAGATACCTATCTACCTCGTCTACTAGGTAGATACTATCTACCTTATCTACCCACCTACTCGGCTACCAGTTCACCTACCTACCTGTCTATCTACCTACGTGCCTATCTACCTACCCACCCACCTACGTGTCTTATCTACCTATGTGTCTATTTATCTACTCACCTACCTACTGTCTACCTACCCATCCATCATCTATCTGTATTTCTATATGCGTCTATTTCTGTATCTTTGCCTCTATGAAAGTGAAAGCATTAGTCACTCAGTTCTGTCTGACTCTTTGTGATCCCCATAGACCGTAAGCCACCAGGCTCCTCTGCCCATGGGNTATGTGTCTATTTATCTACTCACCTACCTACTGTCTACCTACCCATCCATCATCTATCTGTATTTCTATGTGCGTCTATTTCTGTATCTTTGCCTCTATGAAAGTGAAAGCATTAGTCACTCAGTTCTGTCTGACTCTTTGTGATCCCCATAGACCGTAAGCCACCAGGCTCCTCTGCCCATGGGATTCTCCAGGCAAGAATACTGCAGTGGGTTGCCCTACCCTCCTCCAGGGGCTCCTTCCTACCCAGGGTCTCCTGCAACGCAGGCAGCTTCCTTACCATCTGAGCCACCTGGGAAGCCCTCTACAGTTGTATCTATGTCCCCTCTCTCTCCAGATGTACCTAGATGTATGGATGTGGCTAGATACATATACGAAAAGGAGAAAAATGAGATATATAATCTGGGAAGGCAAAAAACACAGAGTTCCCATTGTGTTACGCACAGACCTACAACTGTTGCGTGTGTGAGAATTTATAGGCTTATTTCCTGTGATAAATGCTTGCTTTCTTGACTAGAAGGAGATTTATAGTGTGCTTCTAGGAGATCCCACATCGGGACTAGAACACTTCACCACTCAGCCTTTATGAATGGTGCATACAGGGCTTTGTGGGGACCATGGTGATCCATCACAATTTTCCTAAGACAACAAAACAGGAGAAAACTTCAAGAAACTCCGAATATATGATTCTATAGGCAACACCAGAGTTGCTTCAACTAAGTGTCCTGCAAGGTTCTTTCCTCTCTCTCTTTTTTCAGTCACTATGTGACTCTTTGTGACTCTGTGGACTGCAGCCCCCCAGGCTCCTCCATCCATGGGATTCTCCAGGCAGGAATACTGGAGTGGGTTGCCATTTCCTTCTCCAGGGGATCTTCCCGACCCAGAAATCGAATCCGGGTCTCCTGCCTTGCTCTGGATGATGAGAAAACCAGCATAGCCCACTTCCAACATTTCTGTGAATATCCAGAGAAAATCTGTATCTGCGTAGGATGGTCTGGGCTACAAACAAATGTAACATGCTACCAGGAGATTCTAAAATTTCACACATATCCACACACAGATACATCATCCTGGGAGAAAAGTAATGAGAAACATTCTACTCCTTTCAAAGTGGAAACTCAATATAGAAACTTTTTTTTATTTTTTTTAACATGAACAATGTGCCAAATCGTTGTCACCAACCACATCTTCTAAACCATTTCATCCAAAACAGATGAACTCACCTCTAACTCTGAAACTTTTATTTCCTATAAGAAACACGTGCATACGTACACACACAGTCTCAAGTTCCAAAAACGTGATGGATGTCTTCAGTTTCTATTTCTGGCCCGCTTGAACACGCACACATCACACACAACATTGCTATTATCGTTAGAATTATTCAAACAANAAAAAAAAAAAAAACCTGCAGAATTCACTATAAGAGAGACCTGGAAATGAACCTACTCAGCAGGGCTCTGTGCAAATGACTGTCTGATTGAAACAAAATAGAAAGTACGTGTTTGGTAAGAAAAAAAATTTTTTTTTTCATGTCATTATTCTGATTAAGGATCTAAATGGCTTAACATAAGGGTGAACTGGGTCCATATTTCTTGTTCCTCCCCTTGGGGAGGCTGTCTGTGTTGATTACTCTGTTAGCTGAGGGATCTACAAATGGGTAATGAAATGCTCTAGGAAATGAGGGATTCGTTTCTCCAAATGGTTCCAAAAAAGTAAAGTGTCATCCATCTCTCTGACTTTCCATAATTACTGATATGTACAAAGCTATTAATATCTCTATCAACTATCTCTACCTGCCTGTCTCTCTAGTCACCTATTTCTCTACCTACCTACCAACTTGTCTATCTGTCTAGTTGTCGAGTGTGTGAAAGTCGCTCAGTCATGTCCGACTCTTTGCGACCCCGTGGACTACACAGCCCATGGAGTTCTCCAGGCCAGGATACTGGAGTGGGTGGCCTTTCCCTTCTCCAGGGGAATCTTTCCAACCCAGGGATCGAACCCAGGTCTCCCATATTGCAGGCGAGTTCTTTACCAGTTGAGCCACCGGGGAAGCCATCTATCTACCTACCTACCTATCTATTTGCCTATCTACCTCCTACCTACTTATCTGTCTCTCTGTCTATGAAGATACCTATCTACCTCATCTACTAGGTAGATACCTATCTACCTTATCTACCCACCTACTTGGCTACCAGTTCACCTACCTACCTGTCTATCTACCTATTTGCTTATCTACCTACCCACCCACCTACCTGTCTTATCTACATATGTGTCTATTTATCTACTCACCTACCTACTGTCTACCTACCCATCCATCATCTATCTGTATTTCTATGTGCGTCTATTTCTGTATCTTTGCCTCTATGAAAGTGAAAGCATTAGTCACTCAGTTCTGTCTGACTCTTTGTGATCCCCATAGACCGTAAGCCACCAGGCTCCTCTGCCCATGGGATTCTCCAGGCAAGAATACTGCAGTGGGTTGCCCTACCCTCCTCCAGGGGCTCCTTCCTACCCAGGGTCTCCTGCAACGCAGGCAGCTTCCTTACCATCTGTGCCACCTGGGAAGCCCTCTACAGTTGTATCTATGTCCCCTCTCTCTCCAGATGTACCTAGATGTATGGATGTGGCTAGATACATATACGAAAAGGAGAAAAATGAGATATATAATCTGGGAAGGCAAAAAACACAGAGTTCCCATTGTGTTACGCACAGACCTACAACTGTTGCGTGTGTGAGAATTTATAGGCTTATTTCCTGTGATAAATGCTTGCTTTCTTGACTAGAAGGAGATTTATAGTGTGCTTCTAGGCGATCCCACATCGGGACTAGAACACTTCACCACTCAGCCTTTATGAATGGTGCATACAGGGCTTTGTGGGGACCGTGGTGATCCATCACAATTTTCCTAAGACAACAAAAACAGGAGAAAACTTCAGGAAACTCCGAATATATGATTCTATAGGCAACACCAGAGTTGCTTCAACTAAGTGTCCTGCAAGGTTCTTTCCTCTCTCTCTTTTTTCAGTCACTATCTGACTCTTTGTGACTCTGTGGACTGCAGCCCCCCAGGCTCCTCCATCCATGGGATTCTCCAGGCAGGAATACTGGAGTGGGTTGCCATTTCCTTCTCCAGGGGATCTTCCCGACCCAGAAATCGAATCCGGGTCTCCTGCCTTGCTCTGGATGATGAGAAAACCAGCATAGCCCACTTCCAACATTTCTGTGAATATCCAGAGAAAATCTGTATCTGCGTAGGATGGTCTGGGCTACAAACAAATGTAACATGCTACCAGGAGATTCTAAAATTTCACACATATCCACACACAGATACATCATCCTGGGAGAAAAGTAATGAGAAACATTCTACTCCTTTCAAAGTGGAAACTCAATATAGAAACTTTTTTTTATTTTTTTTAACATGAACAATATGCCAAATCGTTGTCACCAACCACATCTTCTAAACCATTTCATCCAAAACAGATGAACTCACCTCTAACTCTGAAACTTTTATTTCCTATAAGAAACACGTGCATACGTACACACACAGTCTCAAGTTCCAAAAACGTGATGGATGTCTTCAGTTTCTATTTCTGGCCCGCTTGAACACGCACACATCACACACAACATTGCTATTATCGTTAGAATTATTCAAACAAGAAAATGTTGATTTCGGATAAGTGTATATTTTAAGGAAGTCTGTTTTCCACGGAAGTCCTTCCAAAGAAGGACCGTGAAATTTCCCTGGGCTTATGAAGCTCTTCTGCTTCCCCGGTGGTTCACACAGTAAAGAACTTGCCTGCAATGTGGGAGTCGTGGGTTCGATCCGTGGGTCAGGAAGATCCCCTGGAGGAGGAAATGGCAGCCCACTCCGGTATTCCTGCCTGGAAAATCCCATGGACAGAGGAGCCTAGCGAGCTCTACAAAGACACAGACAGGACTGGGCAACTAACACTTTCACACGTTCAGTAACCTCTTATTTACACCTCTCAACAAAACTCAGTATTTTTTCCATGTGCTTGGATGACCAGCAAAGTTGACTAGTTCTCTCTTTTGAGAATCCTCTGAGAACTTATTATCAACATATTTCTACTTAACAGATACATACAGAAGACCCACATTTTGCATGAGTTCTATGCAAGGTGCCTGAATAAATACATATATTAATATTTATCCATTTGAATCACTAAATATTTCAATATTTATTCATTTGAATAACTAAATGCTTTCATACTTATTCATGCACATAAATATTTCTTATTTTAAAACCATGATCTTGAAACAACCTTAGTAGCCATTGATCAATGCATGGGTAAATATGTTCTGATTTATACATGTGAGAGTTGGACTATAAAGAAAGCTGAGCACTGAACAATTGATGCTTTTGAACTGTGGTGTTGGAGAAGACTCTTGAAAGTACCTTGGACTGCAAAGAGATCCAACCAGTCCATCCTCAAGGAGATCAGTCCTGAAGATTCACCAGAAGGACTGATGCTGAAGCTGAAACTCCAATACTTTGGCCACCTGATGCGAAGAGCTGACTCACTGGAAAAGACCCTGATGCTGGGAAAGATTGAAAGCAGGAGAAGAGGACGACAGAGGATGAGATGGTTGGATGGCACCACCGACTCAATGGACATGAGTCTGAGTGAACTCCAGGAGTTGGTGATGAACTTGGAGGCCTGGCGTGCTGCAGTCCATGGGGTCTCAAACACGTTCAGTAACCTCTTATTTACACCTCTCAACAAAACTCAGTATTTTTTCCATGTGCTTGGATGACCAGCAAAGTTGACTAGTTCTCTCTTTTGAGAATCCTCTGAGAACTTATTATCAACATATTTCTACTTAACAGATACATACAGAAGACCCACATTTTGCATGAGTTCTATGCAAGGTGCCTGAATAAATACATATATTAATATTTATCCATTTGAATCACTAAATATTTCAATATTTATTCATTTGAATAACTAAATGCTTTCATACTTATTCATGCACATAAATATTTCTTATTTTAAAACCATGATCTTGAAACAACCTTAGTAGCCATTGATCAATGCATGGGTAAATATGTTCTGATTTATACATGTGAGAGTTGGACTATAAAGAAAGCTGAGCACTGAACAATTGATGCTTTTGAACTGTGGTGTTGGAGAAGACTCTTGAAAGTAATTTGGACTGCAAAGAGATCCAACCAGTCCATCCTCAAGGAGATCAGTCCTGAAGATTCACCAGAAGGACTGATGCTGAAGCTGAAACTCCAATACTTTGGCCACCTGATGCGAAGAGCTGACTCACTGGAAAAGACCCTGATGCTGGGAAAGATTGAAAGCAGGAGAAGAGGACGACAGAGGATGAGATGGTTGGATGGCACCACCGACTCAATGGACATGAGTCTGAGTGAACTCCAGGAGTTGGTGATGAACTTGGAGGCCTGGCGTGCTGCAGTCCATGGGGTCTCAAAGAGTCAGACACGACTGAGCGACTGAACTGAACTCATATTATGTCAGGGCTGAATATTGTCACCCTGCTTATGTAATTTATGTGCAGAGTACATCATGCGAAGTGCCAGGCTGGATGAAGCACAAGCTGGAATCAAGACTGCCGGGAGACGTATCAGTAAGCTGACATATGCAGATGACACCACCCTTGCGGCAGAAAGTGAAGAGAACTAAAGAGCCCCGTGATGAAGGTGAAAGAGGAGAGTTTGTTATCATCTTCTACAAAACCCAACTCCTCCTCCCCAGAGCAGTTTTTTCATTGTCACTGAAGATGCTGCCTCCTGGGTTTCAAGTCCGGAAAATTCGCGCCAAATACAAACGATAACTCTCAACTTTAAACGTGTGTGTGTGTTGCGGTCATCACAATGACAGATAATGGGAATCACGGTTTTATTCACACTCCTTCTTATTATACTCGACGATTCTGAAATTCCTTTTATGTGCTGTACCTCTAATTCCTAAAACAACAAGGGATGTCAGAAGAAAAAAAAAAAAAAACCTCATTCAGATCATAAATATTGGCTGTTGAAGGGAGAACTCAAGCTGGATTCTCTACCTCTGATGATTTCACAGTCCCAGTGGGTTGGGCACAAAATCGTGACATGCTTGCAAAGACAGAACGGATGGTCATCATCTGATATGCCAGACCCTGAAAACATCTGCTTAGCAACACGCTGTGGACCTTACGTATAGACACTTCCTTACAGATGATGAACGTTGCTGTGATAGTTTCAGACGGACGTAAGCTGTGCTTTTTTTCAATGGCTAGATTCATTTTTGTGGATCCCTATACCAAAGAGCTATTGAGCTTCCCTGGTGAGTCAGCTGGTAAGGAATCCACCTGCAGTGCAGGAGACCTGGGTTCGAACCCTGGGTTGGGAAGATCCCCTGCAGAAGGGAACTGGCTACCCACTCCAGGATTCTGACCTGGAGAATTCCATGGGCTGTACAATCCATGGGGTTGCCAAGAGTTGGACATGACTGAGCGACTTTCACATACCACAGTCAGAGGTGTGGAGCCCTGCATCAAGGTCATAGGACAAAATATCTGAAACTGACCAGCCCCATAGCAACTGCTGCCAAGAGCCTCTGGATCTAAACCGGTCAGCTCCCTGACCCCGTATTAGGTGAAATATCCACCCTACTTTTCACCCCTATAGCATCCTAACCAATCAGTGAGAGCCGCCTTTCCAGCAGAAATTTTCTCTGTCTTGAGGCTGTAAAAATTGGCTGGTAGCCTGTGAAAAGGCTCGATTCTCCCTTGAGCCGGCCCCCTCCCTTGAAGCGTCTCCCAGTCTTCATAAACTCTATTCTTCTCTCATATTGCCTCATGTCTGAAAATTCTTTTCCAATGCGCACGTGGACCACGACAGGTATTTGCAACTGGTCTGGTTTGACCTTCCCAGTGTCCTAGGGTCCGAGGAGCTGTCATCAGAGGCTTTTCCAGTTTCCAGCTCTCTGCTGCAACCCTAGCAGCCTTCCGTATTCTGGAAAGCTGCCTTTCTGAGCATCTTGTTACTAGGACAGTTTTGTTTTGTTTTTCTGGGAAATTCCTCCCCTCCTTTGACAGCAGGAGGAACGGCGGCGACTGTGGGGCAGGCGTCTCTCTGTCCAATCATATGTAAGGATGGGGGAGAGATGAGACCCTTCACTCGAGAAGGTAGCACAGTGAGCCGTCTTCCAAACTGGGCAGGAGACTTTGCAATGAGTCAAAGGAGAGGTCCAGGAATAAAAACAGCGTGGCTTACTGTACCCCGTACTCAGTTTTGATAAAATCAAGNCCTGTCTCTTATACACATCTAGATGTGTATAAGAGACAGTCTGTAAACTTACAGCTGTATCACGCCGTTCTACAGCAAAAACTCACACAGCATCGTAAAGCAATTATAGTCCAATAAAAAGTTGAGCTTAAAAAAGAGAGAGAGTATGAGTCTCTAACCAAAAAGTTATGATATTTGCTTCCAGAGTTTAGAATAATGCTCCAGCGTCAGATTCTGCAAAGGAAAATAAAAGGTCTGTGCCTTAAGTGAGGAAACATTCCCGCATGAAAATGGCAGAAACCTTAAATCAAAGTAAAAGGTCTCTATCGCTTGTTAAGTGAAATGCCTGCAAGCTTTGCGAAAGTCATAGCTTTGCGGTTCAGAACATCCATAAGATTGAGGGAGTGAAGGGAACGAGAGTCTTAAAATACTTTCTCGCTCAAGCTTTTTCGTCTCTTTGGGAATTTCCCTTCTATTTTCATTCTGCGTATTGTCCTCTTTAACGGGCCTGTTTACTCACTTATGACTCTGTGTTAGGCTTCATTCATTTTTATTTCCCTCCTTTACGGATTCCAGAAATATTGGTGCTGCCTGGGCAACGGAAGACAATAAAAATGAGACAGAGGAGGGGAAAAATAGCAAGACAACATTTGCATAATGTGAGCCTGCGTTTATCATCAATACCTACTCGTGGTTCATCCACCTTAACGCAAGCTGACATGCACTACGTGCCAAGGAGTAAATTTTATATTCTGTAGAAAATGAAGGCATACACCACTTATCTGCTGGGTGACCTGATCTTCATATTAAAACGGATCAGATAGTATCCCTTGATTACCTGATGCAACTCCTTTTCAGCAAGTTTTAAAACCAGTCCCTCCCAGGTATAGAACTTAAAACTCAGAACCATGACAGCCCAGGGATTTATGCAGAGAGATCCCTTCTGTGTGTGATTTGCACGGTTTTAGGTCTTTGTGCAGAGCTTCCCTGGTGGCACAGATGGTAAAGAATCCACCTGCAATGCGGGAGACCCTGGGTTCGATCCCTGAGTCGGGAAGATGCCCTGGAGGAGGAAATGACAACCCACTCCAGTATTCTTGCCTGGAGAATCCCCATGGACAGAGGAGCGTGGTGGGTCCCGAAGAGTCAGACGTGACTTAGGCAGCTGAGCATGCACGCAACGCTNTGAGCCACCAGGGAAAATCTCAAATTAGATTAAATTTGAATTTAACCTGAAATTAAGTGGTTAAAATAGTGATGCATCTATTCCAGAGAGAACTTTCAAAATACCTACTAATTCATTCCTTATTTGTTTTTTAAAGACTTTACTGAGAATGGAGGTGATCATTAAAGATAGGAAGGGAACACATTCTCACTTCATTTTGTTAATTTCCCCTGCAGGTTTCTGGGGCCGTATATAAAATAACTTTTACAATAGTAATAGTTGAGTGATTCGATCAGGTTCATGGCTAAAGCCTTCAACGTAGTTCTTGCGATGGTTTCAGTTGTAGACGGTTTACAACATATGTGACTACAGAAATGCGGAACAAGATATGGTAATGTGGGCAGCAAGAATAAATCCAAGAAAGCAACTCTCAAATCGACGGAGGGAAAGACAAGAGAAAGTGGTGGCGTGGAGGAGAGAATAAACCCGGGGAAGAGATGCTCAAAAGGACACAGGGAAACAAAAGCAAGATTGTGGAATGGATGTTCCATCATGAAGACTGATCTGATTCATGAGCATATTCTCCTCGCGTTTAACAATGATCTCTCTCTTGGGATGACCAAGGTGGCTCGACGGTGGCCTCCTGTTAGCAGGATCAGGAAACCATGGATGGGGAAGACATCTGATCGGTTAAAAATTAGTGATTTTTAACATGTTTGCTTTAAAAGATTGGGTACCTTGTACATACCTGTATGTTGGAGAGATTTCCAGAAATCTTTCTCTGGTTACAACACAAACAGTTAATAACCAGTAGATCAACCTGGACCCCCCTGCCTCCACTTCCCAGGCCCATGGTACCTCTATTTTTGAACATAGACAGGACCTTCTTCCTGAGAAGGTCTGAAGGAACCCCTCTGAGGCTGGATGCCTGAAACCAGAAAGACCTTGAATCCTGGCTGTAGAATCGGAAGGGCTGAATTCCCTGGGAAAGTCACTGTTCGCCATCATATTACCACTCTCCTCCCAGCTCACTTTTGTTTGTTTGTTTGTTTGTTTTAAGAAGAAGGCTGAGCACTGAAAAACTGATGCTTTCAAACTGTGCTCCTGGAGAAGACTCTTGAATCTGCCAGCCATGCAGGAGACCCGGGTTCGATCCCTTAGTTGGGAAGATTCCCCTGGAGAAGGCCATGGTAACCCACTCCAGTATTATTCTTGCGTGGAGAATCCCCATGGACATCCCCATTCCCCCCATGGAGGAACCTGGCGGGCTACAGTCAATGGGGTCACCAAGAGTCAGATACAACTGAGTAAATAACAGTTTCCAGAAGTCTTGTGAGAGTCCCTTGGGCAGCAAAGAGATCAAATTAGCCAATCTTAAAGGAAATCAGCCCCAACTATCCATTGGAGGGAAGGACTGATGCTCAAGCTGAAGCTGTGATACTTTGGCCACTTGATGCAAACAACTGACTCATTGGAAAAGACTCTGATGCTGGGAGGGATTCGGGGCAGGAGGAGAAGGGGATGACAGAGGATGAGGTGGTTGGATGGCATCATTGACTCAACTGACAGGAGTCTGACTAAACTCTGGGAGTGAAGGACAGGGAAGCCTGGCGTGCTGCAGTCCATGGGGCGACAATAAGCTAAGCCTGATGATCACATAATAAATCCTATCATAACCAGAATCTATGAAAGGGGTCTTCGTCATAAAACTAATGTACACATTTATGTNAGGACAGGGAAGCCTGGCGTGCTGCAGTCCATGGGGCGACAATAAGCTAAGCCTGATGATCACATAATAAATCCTATCATAACCAGAATCTATGAAAGGGGTCTTCGTCATAAAACTAATGTATACATTTATGTGGCAGTATGCCCTTGGACTGCAAGAAGATCCAACCAGTCTATTCTGAAGGAGATCAGCCCTGGGATTTCTTTGGAAGGAATGATGCTAAAGCTGAAACTCCAGTACTTTGGCCACCTCGTGCGAAGAGTTGACTCATTGGAAAAGACTCTGAGGGAGGGATTGGGGCAGGAGGAGAAGGGGGATGACAGAGGATGAGATGGCTGGATGGCATCACCGACTCAATGGACGTGAGTCTGAGTGAACTCCGGGAGTTGGTGATGGACAGGGAGGCCTGGCGTGCTGCGATTCATGGGGTCGCAAAGGTCGGACATGACTGAGCGACTGAACTGAACTGAACTGAACTGATGTTCTAGAGAATATCTTTCCTTCTTCTTCTTTTTTTTAGACACCATTTTATTGCTTCACCTGAATCTCATCATGCTCTGTCTGTTTATACAAAATTACTGGAGGTGGAGGGAATTCCCTAGCTCGGGGGTACAGTGAGACTCCAGTGGTTAAAGACTCCATACTTCCATTTCAAAGGACACAGCTTCAATCCCTGGTTGGGGAACTACCATCCCACATCCTGGGCATGTGGCAAAAAGAAACGCACAAAAAAACCAAAACGTAGAAGTAGAGAATAACTGAAAGGAGACGTTTGTACAGAGTGGTTAGGGAAAGAGTCTCTGAAAATGTTCCCTTGCAAAGGGAGTGAGGAAGCAAGCCAGGCTAGGAGAAGGGGAAACGGAACAGGGATGCCTTGAGCTGCAGAGACGCCAGTGAGAAAGTTGGGAGGTAGGGCAAGACGTGTGAAGGAAGGAGGTCAGAGGCAGAAGAAGTTTTTGCAGGACTTTTGAGAATTTGACTTTACCCTGAATGAGACAGAGGTCACTGCCGGGTTTTGAGAACAAGATAAGCTTGCCTTCACTTGGTCTAAAATGATCACTCCGCCTATAGACTAAATGTCCATTGGCAGATAAATGGATAAAGAAGATGAGTTCTGTGTGTATATACACACACACACACACACACACACACACACACACACACACAATGGAATATTACTCGGCCATGAAGAGGGATGATATAATGCCATTTGCAGCAATGTGGATGGACCCAGAGATGATCATACTGCGTGAAGCAAGTCCAACAGAGAAAGAACTATTGCACAGTGTCACTTATATGTGGAATCTAAACAATAATACCAAGGAATTCGTAGAGAGAAGCAATACTGTAACAAATTCAAGAAAGGCGTTCTTAAAAAAGGAGCCAATATCCATCATTTCGCTTATGTTTCAACTGCACTCATTAGATGGTGGGTCCTACTTGATAAATGTTTTAACTCTACGAAGGTAGAAGGCTAACACATCAGCAAATAAAACACCGCTCCTTCCTGTTTCCTGAACTCTCCCCAAGTGGTTAGACTTCTACACATTCAAAATGGCTACATGGCATCGTAACATGGAATCATTGCTAGGCCAGGAATGTTGGTTTCGCCTCATCTCTGCTCAGGACACTGTGGCCCACATGAGGGCCAGTTACGGAGGCCAGTGCTTTTCTGACCGATTCCTTTGTATCTGGAATCACTGTATTTGTACTCATGTTGCCAAATTTGTACTCATGTTGACAGATACATATACAGTGGACCCTTGAACAGCATGGGGAGATTAGGGGCTCCTACCCTCTGCGACTTTGATCCTGGGAGGGATTGGGGGCAGGAGGAAAAAGGGAAGACAGAGGATAAGATGGCTGGATGGCATGACCGACTCAATGGACGTGAATCTGAGTGAACTCCGGAAGTTGGTGATGGACAGGGAGGCCTGGTGTGCTGCGATTCATGGGGTCGCAAAGAGTCGGACACGACTGAGCGACTGAACTGAACCCTCTACCAAGATGGTGACCGCAACCACGAAATTAAAAGGCGCCTGCTCCTTGGAAGGAAAGCTACGACAAACTTAAAAAGCATAGACATTACTTTGCCAACAAAGGTCCGTCTAGTCAAAGCTATTGTTTTTCCAGTACTCATGTATGCATATGAGAGTTGGACTATAAAGAAGGCTGAGCACTGAAGACTTGATGCTTTTGAACTGTGGTGTTGGAGAAGACGCTCGAGAGTCCCTTGGACTGCAAGGGGATCACACCACTCAATCCTATAGGAAAGCAGTCCTGCATATTCATTGGAAGGACTGATGCTGAAGCTGAAACTCCAATACTTTGGCCACCTGATGCAAAGAGCCGACTCATTAGAAAAGACCCTATGATAGGAAAGATTGAAGGTGGGAGGAGAAGGGGATGACAGAGGATGAGATGGTTGGATGGCATCCCCGACTCGATGGACATGAGTTTGAGCCAGCTCCGGGAGTCGGTGATGGACAGGGAAGCCTGGCGTGCTGCAGTCCATGGGGTCGCAGAGTCAGACACGACTGAGTGACTGAACAACCCTCTGCCCAAAAGTCAGATTTCCACATCCGCAGATTCAACCAATCACACGGATGGGACAGTCATCAGATTTCCACATCCGCAGATTCAACCAATCACACGGATGGGACAGTCACTGTGGTCGTTGTTCGATCTAGGTTGAGTCTGACTCTTTGCGATCCCATGGAGTACACCCTGCCAGGTTCCTCTGTCCATGGGATTCTCCAGGCAAGGATGCTGGAGTGGGTTGCCATTTCCTTGTCCAGGGGATCTTCCCGACCCAGGGATCAAACCTGGGTCTCCTGCCTTGCAGGCAGATTCTTTACCATCTCTGCCTTACCTTTACCATATCTGTCTTACCTACAGATAAAGAAAAGGAAGCGTGGAGGGTATCAGCTTACTCCTTTCCATGCAACTAATAAGGAGACCACACCCCTTAGGAAAGTCATGAAATTCTTCATTCTGGGGGGAAACTGGGTCAGAAACACGTGAAACGATTAATAATTGCTAAATGTTGGAAAGGGCAGTTTGAGATGCCACAACGTCTCCTTGTCAACGAGCATCTCTTCCTCCACCCCTTCTGTCATTTGGCACCGTTTCTTGAAATATAATGATTTTAAACATCAGGGACCCAAGTTTGAAACACTCCTTCTATCCAGGCTTTACTCAGCCGCCCAAACCAGCCAGGGAGAATTGAATCCACGGTTAGCGATCTTTTTAATGCAACTGATGATGTGTTCGCTAGCCAGAACTGATTTTTGAAGCACCTCTCTCTCCAGTGCAACAGTAGATGAATTTTATTAGCATGGGGCTCTGTCTGTAGCTATTAAGTGCTAAACACAATTAAAACCCACATGCATCAAATAAACATGAGGCTGAATCCAGACACAGCAAATTCCAGTGTGAAGATGGCCCCTGGCACCCACTGTGCTCCTCAAAGGGCAGACTTCATCAGAATAAAGCACTCAGCATCCACAGACTTTAAAAGCAGAGACATGACTTTGCCAACAAAGGTCCATACAGGCAAGGCTATGGTTTTTCCAGTGGTCGTGTATGGATGTGAGAGCTGGACTATAAAGAAAGCTGAGCACCAAATAATCGATGCTTTTGAACTGTGGTGTTGGAGAAGACTCTTGAGAGTCCCTTGGACTGCAAGGAGATCCAACCAGTCCGTCCTAAAGGAAATCAGTCCTGAATATGCATTGGAAGGACTGATGTTGAAGCTGAAGCTCCAACACTGCGGCCACCTGATGCGAAGAGTTGACTCACTGGAAAAGACTCTGATGCTGGGAGGGATTGAGGGCGGGAGGAGAAGGGGACGACAGAGGATGAGATGGCTGGATGGCATCACCGACTCGATGGACGTGTGTTTGGGTAAATTCCAGGAGATGGTGATGGACAGAGAGGCTTGGCGTGCTGCGGTCCATGGGGTCGCAAAAAGTCGGATACGACTGAGCTACCGAACAGCAACAGCCGTGTAGTTAATTGAGAAAGCAGAGGTGGCGACTCTAACTTGCACACACCAGGCGGTACACAGGCTTCTCCAGCATGCTCTGGGATCTGAAAGCCCTTTTGACCTCAACTGGCTTCTCTACGTCCATCCACAACGGTCAAGAATGGGCTAGCAGTCACCAATTCACCTCCCACCATCTGATAATCTGAACGTTCACTGAAAAAATAAAAGGAAACAACAAATGGGAGGAGAGTTAATTTCCCATGTCCATGGAATGGGTGTTTTTGGATGACAAGAACACTTAAGTCAACGACCTTTGGGTAAAGCAGACACCCCTCCACAATGTGGGAGAGCCTCGCCAGATCAGCTGAAGGACCCNATTCTCCAGGCTAGAATACTGGAGTGGGTAGCCTTTCCCTTCTGCGGGGGATCTTCCCAACCCAAGGATCGAACCCAGGTCTCCCACATTGCAAGTGGATTCTTTACCAGCTGAGCCACCAGGGAAGCCCAACAATACTGGGATGGGTAGCCTATTCCTTCTCCAGGGTATCCTCCTGACCCAGGAAATGAACTGGGATCTCCTACATTGCAGGTGGATTCTTTAGCAACTGAGCTATCAGGAAGCTCTCTCTCTCTAATATATACACAGACACACACACACACAGAGACACATATACATCCTGCTTTCTCTCTAATACACATATACACAGACATGCACACACACACATCCCGCCGGTTCTGTTTCTCTGGAGAACCGTGACTAATCCAATGTTAAACACACACAGACACACAATCCCAGGTTTTCATATGCTCACACTTCAGCTTTTAATGGATAAAAGCCATCAATGCAGGCAATGAAACACGGCATCTTCTGCTTTCTCTTTTCAACATCTCCCCGTTTTAAATATCAAACAGTTCATAAAACATCAAACAATCTGGTAGCAGAATTAATGCAAGCATACAGAAAAGGCACAGACAAGAGCTCTTCTTTCATGACGGCTGGAAAAAATAAAACAGCGCATAACTCACTTTAATATTTTTTCCCGCTGATAAAATCATACAACCGTTTCGTTTAAAACCAGAAATAAAAGCTGCTGGGCGTGGTGTTTTATTACTGATTGTTTGTATAGGCTGCTCATACAAAGAAATCAATTTTATGTCAGTGACATCATCTTTTAGAAAGGACTTATCGGGCTTTTTCTAGCTGTTTGAGCAATTCACGTGGCACGATTACCTCTTAGATATGACGTGCGGTGTTTTGGTTACGTTAAAATGGAATAAGTATATTTGCGGAGCTCATTTGTGAAAGTATACTTTCACAACCTCGAATGCGTATAGCTGGTTGAGTTGAGAATGAGTGTGTGTGCTGGGTGGGTGTCTGTGTAGCTCAATCGAAATGAACATCTTTTTATGGCTCAGTAGTATTCCACTATCAGGGAAGGCAATGGCATCCCCACTCCAGTACTGTTGCCTGGAAATCCCATGGACGGGGGAGCCTGGTGGGCTGCAGTCCATGGGGTCGCTAACAGTCAGACAGACTGAGCGACTTCACTTTCACTTTTCTCTTTCATGCACTGGAGAAGGCAATGGCATCCCCACTCCAGTACTCTTGCCTGGAAATCCCATGGACGGAGGAGCCTGGTAGGCTGCAGTCCATGGGGTCGCTAGGAGTCGGGCACGACTGAGCAACTTCACTTTCACTTTTCACTCTCATGCATTGGAGAAGGAAATGGCAACCCACCGCAGTGTTCTTGCCTGGAGAATCCCAGGGATGGGGGAGCCTGGTGGGCTGCCGTCTAGGGGGTCGCACAGAGTCGGACACGACTGAAGCAACTTAGCAGCAGCAGCAGTGGTCGTATGATTCCACTGTACCCATGTCCCACGTCTTCTTTATCCATCTGACTGTTGAAGACATCTCTCTCTAATGCTTCCATGTCCTGGCTATTGTAAATAGTGTTGCCATGAACATAAGGTTGCACGTGTCTTTTCTGAACTGCGGTTTTCTCTGGCTATACACCCAATAGTGGGATTGCTGGACTATATGGTAATCCTAGTTTTTTTCAAGGAACCTCCGTACCCTTCTGCACTGTGGCTATTATCAATTTGCATTCCAATCAACCTCGTAGGAGAGTTCCCATTTCTCTACATCCTTTCCAGCATCTACTGTCTGTAGATTTTTTGATGCTGGCCATTCTGACCAGTATGAGGTGGCACCTCACTGTAGTCAGCCATAAAGAAGGAACACAATTGATTCATTTGTGGGGACACGAATGGGCCTAGAGTCTCATACGGAGTGCAGTCAGTCAGAAAGAGAAAAACGAGTATCATATATTAACACGTATATGTGGGATCTAGAAAAACGCTACAAGCGTTAGTTGCTCAGTTGTGTCTGACTATTTGCGACCCCCGGGGACTGTAGTCCTCCAGGCTCCTCCATCTGTGGGATTCTCCAGGCAGGAGTGCTGGAGTGGGTTGCCATGCCCTTCTCTAGGGGTCCTTCCCGACTCAGGGATCGAACCTGGGTCTCCCGCATTGCGGGCAGACTCTTGACGGTCTGAGCCACCAGGGAAGTCCCAGAACAGTGATACAGACGTACCTATTTTTAGAGAAGGAACAGAGATGCGGATGTGGAGAAGGGACTTGTGGAAATGAGGGGGAAGGAGAGGTTGGGACGGACTGAGAGACCACCACTGACATACATCCACCGTGTGTAAAACAGACAGCGAGTGGGAAGCTGCCGTATAACCCAAGGAGCTCGACCTGGCACTGGGGGAGGTGCTGAGGATGCTAGAGAGCGAGCACTGTCGGCCAGGTCGCTACAGGGCAGAGGGGGTGGGGAGGACAACAGTGGGACCAGGGCCTAAGGATGTGGAGCCACCGATAGCTTTGGTTTTGCCAGGGTACTATGTAGACACTGGTCACCTTTAGGAGCCAGGCCCCTAGACCTGCCCAGTAGAGGGGGTGCGTCAGGGAAGCCTGGTTGGGACCTCCCCCTACCCCCACCATCATCTAGTGACTGGATCTGGTTAAAGGCATGGCCATCGGAAGAGTGGCTTTGATTTGCTGGAGAAACTCCAGCTGTGCTCCTGCTGGGCAAGACCACCAGGGTCTGGTCTAGCCAGGCTTTCTCCGGAACAGGCTAGGCCAGCGACCCTCCAGCCATGCACCTCAGAGGGTGGCGGCCCAGAGAGAGCACTGCTGTACATCACAGGCACTAGGCATGTTCCCCAGGGTGGCCCAGTGCAGCTCCGTGTAAGAACGCAACTGCCCCTGCCCACCCCTCTCTCCTCCCCCACCCGCCTCCTCCAGGACCTTGAACTCACAAGGCTCTTTCCAGCCTCTGCCCCCCTGTCCTCCTGAACCTTTGCTTGGATGGCTTCTTCCATCCCTTGGGGCCTAGCTCTCTGAAGATGCCCCTCCCAGACTACCATGTAAATAAATCCTCCCCACAAGTCAAAACACGACTTGTTTCAGACATCTTAGTTGTGGCGTGATTAATTTCACAGTGCACCTCCCAATCTGCAATTACAGTGTTTACTGCTTTGCTTATGAGTCTGTCATCTCTCTCTCCCTTCTGGCCCAACCA
>SJYX01001344.1:309282-324099 GCA_006410675.1 Oreotragus oreotragus
AAAAGGTCTGTGCCTTAAGTGAGGAAACATTCCCGCATGAAAATGGCAGAAACCTTAAATCAAAGTAAAAGGTCTCTATCGCTTGTTAAGTGAAATGCCTGCAAGCTTTGCGAAAGTCATAGCTTTGCGGTTCAGAACATCCATAAGATTGAGGGAGTGAAGGGAACGAGAGTCTTAAAATACTTTCTCGCTCAAGCTTTTTCGTCTCTTTGGGAATTTCCCTTCTATTTTCATTCTGCGTATTGTCCTCTTTAACGGGCCTGTTTACTCACTTATGACTCTGTGTTAGGCTTCATTCATTTTTATTTCCCTCCTTTACGGATTCCAGAAATATTGGTGCTGCCTGGGCAACGGAAGACAATAAAAATGAGACAGAGGAGGGGAAAAATAGCAAGACAACATTTGCATAATGTGAGCCTGCGTTTATCATCAATACCTACTCGTGGTTCATCCACCTTAACGCAAGCTGACATGCACTACGTGCCAAGGAGTAAATTTTATATTCTGTAGAAAATGAAGGCATACACCGCTTATCTGCTGGGTGACTTGATCTTCATATTAAAACGGATCAGATAGTATCCCTTGATTACCTGATGCAACTCCTTTTCAGCAAGTTTTAAAACCAGTCCCTCCCAGGTATAGAACTTAAAACTCAGAACCATGACAGCCCAGGGATTTATGCAGAGAGATCCCTTCTGTGTGTGATTTGCACGGTTTTAGGTCTTTGTGCAGAGCTTCCCTGGTGGCACAGATGGTAAAGAATCCACCTGCAATGCGGGAGACCCTGGGTTCGATCCCTGAGTCGGGAAGATGCCCTGGAGGAGGAAATGACAACCCACTCCAGTATTCTTGCCTGGAGAATCCCCATGGACAGAGGAGCGTGGTGGGTCCCGAAGAGTCAGACGTGACTTAGGCAGCTGAGCATGCACGCAACGCCACCCTTTGGAGCAGAAAGACTGTGTCACGGTCACCATCCCCAGATTCCTGACCCAGACTGATCAGATAACGGTCTGTGTAATGATACTGAACAAGGAAGGTACTCTAGCACAGAGTAGAGGAACAGCTGTTTGTTTCCATGGGGACAGCTGCTGCTGACTCAGATACGCACAGGTCTACAAAGATCCGACAGTAAATTTCCGAAAGATTCACTTATGCTCAAGTTAAGCAGGAGGCTGCGGGGGCTTCCTAGGAACAGACAGACAGACACACGTAACATTCATACACACACACACACACACACACCCATGCCCCCTGCTTCTGGTCTGTAGAAAAGCTTTGGTCTCCCTTTGACCTTGCCCAAGGTGCAAAGAATAAATTCAACCAGAGAAGTGAGAAAATGCAGAAGGAAACATATATATTCCTTCTCCAGATTCTTCTCCATCATAGACTATTACAAGATACTGAGTGGAATTCCGTGAGATATACAGTAGGTCCTTGTTTCCTACCTCTTTATGTAATTGCTGTTCAATCACTCAGCCGTGTCCAGCTCTTTGCGACCCCATGGACTGCAGCATGCCAGGCCTCCCTGTCCTTCACCATCTCTCAGAGCTTGCTCAAACTCACGTCCATTGAATTGGTGATGCCATCCAACCATCTCATCCCTTGTCGTCCCCTTCTCCTCCTGCCTTCGATTTTGTATATAGCAGTGTGTGTCTCTTAATCCCAAGTTCCCAATCTATCCCTGTACCCCTTTCCCCTTTGCTAACCCTAAATTTCATCTCTCTATCTGCGAGTCCATGTTTTAGACATGATTTCATTTGCATAATTACTTGGAGATTCCACATAGAAGTGATATCATAGTCTGATTCATGTAGTGTCATCAGCTCTAGCTCCTTCAGTTTTTAAGATTACAATTTTCACCATCTACACTTCGATGGGTGGCTAAAGGAGAAAGGAGACAGAAACAAGCATTGGGCAGGATGTAGAAACACTGGAATTCTCACCTGCTGCTGGTGGAACGTGAGACATTTCGGCGACTTGGGAAGACAGTCTGGGAGTTTCTCAATGGCTGAACGCAGGGTGACCACATGACCCAACCATGTAACTCCTCAATACATACCCAAGAAAAAAAGGAGAGTCCAGAGTAAAACCTATGAACGCACATACCATTATTATTATTTGTAAGAGGCTGAAGGTGGAAACAATCCAAATGCCCATCAGTGGATGGATGGCTGGACAAAGGGAGGTCTGTCCACTCAACATGGGATTCCCAAGTGGTACCAGTGGTGAAGAATCCACCTGCCGATGCAGGAGATGTAGGAGATGCAGCTTCGATCCCTGGGTGGGGAAGATCCCCTGGAGGAGGGCATGGCAACCCACTCCAGGATTCTTGCTAACGAGAACCCCATGGACAGAGGAGCCTGGCGGGCTACAGTCCACGGGGTCGCAGAGAGTTGCACACGACTAAGTACACACATCTGCACCACTCAGGAGAAAGTGATTCAACCATAAAAATGAATGAAAGACTGATACACCCTACAAGGCAGCTTAGCTTTGCCAACACTGCCCTCCTAAGCTAAAGAATCCAGACAGGAGACACCACGTGAACTCTAACCCAATCAACGGGAAGTGCTCAGAAGAAGCAAATATATAAAGAAAGGAGATTCATGGACACCGCTGGTTCAGAGAAGAGAAGATGGGACATGCCTGCAAATGAATGAAACCCCCGCCCCCAGGTGGCTCAGCTGGTAAAGAATCCACCTGCCATGCGGGAGACCTGGGTTCAGTCCCTGGGCTGGGAAGATCCCCGGGAGAAGGGAACAGCGACCCAGGCCAGGATTGTGGCCTGGAGAATTCCATGGTCTGTATAGTCCGTGGGGTCCCAAAGAGTCCGACATAGCTTTCGCTTTCTTACAGGGGGTGATAAAAGCATCCTGAAATAAGGAAGCAGAGACAGATATACAACTCTGAATATACCAGAAGCCATAAAAAATGGACACCTGAAAAGTGCAACTTCCAGCACTTTCCTGCTGGTCCAGGGCCCAAGGCTCCACACTCCCAATCCAGGGGGCCCAGGGTTCCACATCTTGTCAGGGAACTTTATCCCACATGCCATGAGTAAAAGATCACACTCACCGCATTTAAGATCCTGCACAGCCAAGCAAATTAGGAAATACTTTTTAAAAGCTTTGCCACAGTAAATTCCAAGTTTTTACAGTAATAAGTGTAAACTTCATATGTGAATTGCAACTCAATAAAGCTTTGATTAAAATTAATTCTGAGGCAACACAGTCTTTGGGAAGAAAAAGAGATGAACAATGCTGAAAATGATTGCAAATGTAGTAACTGATCCAGACGGCTTAAACCACTCATGTCCTAATTAAACAATGTATTAATACAACTGCACGTGATTTTTTTCATATCTGAAGGATCATCTCGAATACTGCCATTCAGTTTTTCCCCTCCTTCTTCTGCCACGCTCAGACCTTAGTGGAAGATAAAGCAGTGTCGAATTGATGCATTAATCAAGCTGATACAAACTGAAGAAAACTTTATAATTGCACGTCCCTTGGTAGACAGCTAATGTAGTTTCAGCAGCACCCCATTCACCCTTCAAGGCTCCTTATAATTAAAGAAACCAATCAAGGCAGATTGACTGATAAATAAATTTCAGTAATTAAATGAAGGGAGAAATGAAACAGTCGATAGACAGGTGGCATTGGTCTTCATTATATTCTCAGCTAATACGTCTCCATATAATCAGAAGGCAACGTGAAAGACCTTGAATGCTCAGATGACGCCTTCCAGAAAAATAGTTTTTCAAAAGGTGAGTCCGTGCCTATTCTGTGTCTTCACACACTCTGCAAGATTCGTGAATGGCTGTTCTTTTTGAAATGGGCCAGTGCATTTTTGAAAAAAAAAAAAAAAAAAAAGGACTGTCATTCATTTCTAAAGGAGGCAGTATAAATTTACAAGTGGGTACCCAAACAAAATTTGAAGACTCCTGGTCCTTGGAAGAAAAGCTATGACCAACCTAGATAGCATATTAAAAATCAGAGGCATCACTTTGCTGACAAAGGTCCACATACTCAAAGCTATGGTTTTTCCAGTAGTCNTAAGAGACAGCTCCTGGTCCTTGGAAGAAAAGCTATGCCAACCTAGATAGCATATTAAAAATCAGAGGCATCACTTTGCCTGACAAAGGTCCACATACTCAAAGCTATGGTTTTTCCAGTAGTCATGTACAGATGTGAGAGTTGGACCATAAAGAAAGCTGAGCAGCAAACAATTCATACTTTTGAATTGTGGTGCTGGAGAAAACTCTTGAGAGTCCCTTGAACAGCAAGGAGATCCAACCAGTCCATCCTAAAGGAAATCAGTCCTGAATATTCATGGGAAGGACTGATGCTGTAGCTGAAGCGCCAATACTTGGGCCCCCTGGCNGAGAGTTGGACCATAAAGAAAGCTGAGCAGCAAACAATTCATACTTTTGAATTGTGGTGCTGGAGAAAACTCTTGAGAGTCCCTTGAACAGCAAGGAGATCCAACCAGTCCATCCTAAAGGAAATCAGTCCTGAATATTCATGGGAAGGACTGATGCTGTAGCTGAAGCGCCAATACTTGGGCCCCCTGGTGCAAAGAGCCAACTCGTTAGAAAAGACCCTGATGCTGGGAAAGATTGAAGGCAGGAGAAGGGGATGACAGAGGATGAGATGGTTGGATGGCATCACCAACTCGATGGACATGAGTTTGGGCAAACTCTGGGAGTTGGTGAAGGACAGGGAAGCCTGGCGTGCTGCAGTCCATGGGGTCACAAAGAGTCAGACACGCCTAAGCAACTGAACAATAGCAACCTACAGAAGGAAGTGGCAACCCACTCCAACATTCTTGCCTGGAGAATCCCATGGACCGAGGAGCCTGGGGGGCTACAGTCCATGGGGTCACAAAAGAGTTGGCCGTGACTTAGCGAGTAAGCAGCAACGACAAATGGATGTGCAGTACAGAGCATACAAAAAAACAGACAATAAAAATAACGAAACACATCCGATCTCTACCTCCAAGTGATTACCACGAGAGACACTTCAGTATGCGTCTCTCCAGATCCTTTCATCACATGCAAATACGTTCTTTACACAAAGAGAATCACATTGCTTTACCATCTCCTTTCTTTTCACTCAATCACATCCACCTTTTCTTTCCAGTAAAATTCTATTCCCCCATCCTGTTATCTGGAACATGGTCACATACTCCTTAAGCAGCCCTTCCGAAAAGATTGCAGCTGGTTTGTCAGAATCCATACACGCGTGTGTTTATACAAACCTGTATGACTGATTCACTTTCTTGCACAACAGAGCTAATGCAAGATTGTGAAGCAATTATATTCCCATTTTTAAAAAACCTGTAAAGCAAATTGAAAGATTTTAGACCATCTCTGCTGCCTAAAAAGATTGCAGCTGGTTTGTCAGAATCCATACATGCGTGTGTTTATACAAACCTGTATGACTGATTCACTTTCTTGCACAACAGAGCTAATGCAAGATTGTGAAGCAATTATATTCCCATTTTTAAAAAACCTGTAAAGCAAATTGAAAGATTTTAGACCATCTCTGCTGCCCTGCCACGTACCACTCGGTAAGAAACTTCTTCAGACGTAGTCCTGATAACCCTACAGATGTATGCCCACCTTCCACTTAACACACACACACCATCCATCTCTTCATGGTGGCCACTCTCTGAAGATCCACCTACTCTTCGAAGAATCACCAGGACCTATCTCAGGACCGTCAGCTCAGGTTTATCTTCTTGGACCACAGGTACTTCAAAAGCCACAGTGGGCCTTCCCTGCTGGCCCGCGAGTTGAGAGTCCGCCTTGCAGTGTGGGGGACGCCAGTTCGATCCCTGGTCCAGGAAGATCCCACATGCCTTGGGGCAATTAAGTGCGTACACTGCAAGTACTGAGTCCACACTGTAGGGTCTGGGAGACACAATTAGTGTAGTCTGCGTGCCTAAAGCTGGTGCTCTGCAACATGAGGCGCCATGGCAAAAAAAAGCCGACACACTCCAACTAGCGTAGCCCCTGCTCACTGCAACTAAAGAAACTCCCACACACAGCAACAAAGACCCAGCACAGCCGTAAACAAAATGCACCATTGAACAAAATCACATCAATATGCCGATCCCCTCCTGTTCATCTACGTGCATGCTTTTGAAGCTAATACTTTAAGCCCCGTTGAGTGGGTTCTGCCATTTTGTCTGTGGCCCCTTTCTCTTTGCTTTGGTCTAGTTTCTCTGATGTGAACCACTTTTAAAAAGTCCTCATTGAAAGCGTTCCAATACTGCTTCCGTTTTATGTCTTGTTTTTT
This sequence comes from Oreotragus oreotragus, assembly GCA_006410675.1. Taxonomy (NCBI): domain Eukaryota; kingdom Metazoa; phylum Chordata; class Mammalia; order Artiodactyla; family Bovidae; genus Oreotragus; species Oreotragus oreotragus. Next base: position 315,585 of record SJYX01001344.1, read on the forward strand.
CTGCCACGAGGCACCATGGGATCGTCGTTCCCAGACCAGCTATCAAACCTGCATCTCTTGCATTGTAAGCAAAGTCTTCACCACCAGATGGGCAGGCAAGTCCTCACGGTTCCCTTACTGACTAACTCTTGCAATCTTTACCTTCACAGGGTGCCTGTGGAGCGGTGAACAATCCTTTCACTAGGAACAAAGTAGCTTACTGTCCCAACAGAAGGGTACTCAGAGGTACAAGCTATTATGCATGAAATAAGCTACAAAGATATATTCTACAGCACAGGGAATGGAGTCAATATTTCGCCAGAGAAGGCAATGGCACCCCACCCCAGTACTCTTGCCTGGAAAATCCCATGGATGGAGGAGCCTGATGGGCTGCCGTCCATGGGGTTGCTGAGGGTCGGACACGACTGAGGAACTTCACTTTCACTTTTCACTTTCATGCATCAGAGAAGGAAATGGCAGCCCACCCCAGTGTTCTTGCCTGGAGCATCCCAGGGACGGGGGAACCTGGTGGGCTGCCATACAGCACAGGGAATGTAGTCAGTATTTTATAATAAGTTTAAAAGGAATATAACCTTTAAGAATATTGAGCCCCTGTATCGCATAGTTGAAGCTTATATCATATTATACACCAACTACACCTAAAACAAAAACTAAAGAAAAATTTTTTTTAATTTTGCAAGTATTTGGTTTTACTCTTGCAAGTAAAAAAAACGCTTTACTTCGTGTTAAAGTAAAGCCATTTTAGTTCTCCTCTTTTCTCACACTTTATTATCACTGATCATTAACGCCATTGCATATGGTTACTAAAGAGACAAAATCACTCATCTTGCTTTACATAGGACATGATTGTTGCCAATGTTAGGGCAAAACAGGAGTCTTTGAACTTTGTACATATTGTGCTGTCTTCCTTAAATATGAGTAATTTTTCCCGTCCTCCAGTAAAATCTGACCATGAGAACTATGCCTTTAAGGAGGTTTCCATACAGGAAAATGTTAACATCTTAACAACTATAATACTTTTTGTCAGGGATATATATCGCTGAGGCAAGTGTTCTCAACCAGGGGTTATTTTGCCTTCAAGGGGAGTTTTATCAGCATCTGAGGAGTGCGTGGCAACTGACTCCAGTATTCTTGCCTGGAGAATCCCACAAACAGAGGATTCTGGCGGGTTATAGTCCATGGCGTAGCAAAGAGCCGGACATAACTGAATGAATGCACGCATGAAGACAGTTTGGGTTGCTTTAACTGGAGAAGAACCATTGACATCTCATGGCACCAGGCGTGCCAGTAAGCATCCACAAGACAGCCCCCTCTGCAAAGAATTAATGTCAACAGTGCTAAACGGGAAAACTCAACTCAGAGGACCTCATCTATTACATAAGATACAATTCTCTTTGCCCTCAGAGTAAAACTAGCCTTAAAAACCTCAGGTAATATCCCTCTGCTACTGTTTAATCAAGAACGAATGAGGTCTGACGCTATTAAAACATAGACTTTTCCTATTTGGAAAAGACCCCTGGAGACTGGCCAGGCTGTCGAGAGAAGAATCCATGTTTTCTAAAACTATGGCAAATAGATGTCATCATATAATTGGCCATTCCCTCCATGGTTTATAGCTGTAGGGGGAGAAAAAAATGCCATCTAAGAACCTGTGATAATCTAAAAATCTAGATACAATGGGATTTTTAGAGCGATTACTGACCTCACAAAAGGGAAACTGAGGAAGAATTCAGGTGCAGAAATGCAGTCAAGCAAATGGCCACGATGACAATGCTTGCCTGAGGCTCTTGGTAAGAATATTTACACCCTGAGGAAACCATATACACAATGGAATATTACAAATATATATATATACCCTGAGGAAATCATATACACAATGGAATATTACTCAGCCATAAGAAAGGAACGCATTTGAATCCGTTCTAATGAGGTGCCCGAAACTAGAGCCTATTACACGGAGTGAAGTAAGTCAGAAAGAGAAAGACAAATATCATATATTAAAGTATCCACGTGGAATCTTGACCCATGATCCTGATGAACCTATCTGCAGAGCAGCAAGGGAGTTACAGGCATAGAGAACACACTTGTGGACCCAGAGGGGGATGGAGAGGGTGGGATGATTTAAGAGAGTCCATGCAAACGTATACATTACCACGTGTAAAACAGACAGCCAGTGTGAATTTGCCACGTGACTCAGGGAGTTCAAACCAGGGCTCTGTGACAACCTAGAAGGATGGGATGGGGTGGGAGGGGGGTTCAAGAGAGAGGGTGCATATGTATACCTATGGCCGAGGCATGCTAATGTATGGCAGAAACCAGCGCAGTATTGTAAAGCAATGATCCTCCAATTAAAAATAAACTAAAATGAATAAGAAAAAAAAAAATCCTTGCCAACAGGCTCAGGCCACTTGCCAAGCCCATCCTGAAACCCCTAAATATTTGTCGTTAATCAGCCCACACTTGACATTCTCCCACAGCCTAAGACCCTAGGAATCATGCCAATTTCCAAATGTTCGTCAACACAGATGCATATGATAAATAAATCTCAACACAAAACCATCTCCCAACTCACAAAGTGAACAGTGGTGTCATTGAACGAACCCAGAGATCCTTGACTATAATGTTAAATTTGAATTCACTTCAGTACATATTCATTCATTCTTTTTAAAGTTTATTTTTGATGCGGACCTTTCAAGCTTTTATTAAATTTGGGACAATATTATTCCTGTTTTATGTTTTGGGTTTTTGTTTTTTTTTTGGCCGCGAGGCAAGTGGAATCTTAGCTCCCTGACTAGGAATCAAACCTGCACCTCCCTCATTGAAAGGTAAAGTGTTAATCCCTGGACCACAGGGAAGTCCCTATATTCATTCATTCTTTATCACGCAATTTTCAGTGCAGCCCTGTTTGCGCTTCCCAAAACTTGATGTCTCCATACTTGCATCCTAAAAACCCCACCATAGGGCATATAAGCATCTGCTGATCTTTGAAATAAGAAAGAGCAATTGCCACAAATAGGTCCCTGCATGTGTTTACACTTTTTTTTTTTTCTCCTAGCCTACCTAATCCCAGTCTATTTTTAAAGTATTCTTTTTTTTTCAAGCCCAAGGATATTTTGCCCAACCTGTCCTTGAATAAAACATGTGGCGTCCCACCTGCAGCTTTATATAATATGTTTCCGGAGATAGTCATAAATCTCTAATGTCAACGCAACATTTCCTACTTTGAGACATTTGTCAAAGGAAGAAAGTCAAGCTGGGTTTTAAGTGACAGTGATGCAGAAAATGCAAGTGAAGAGGAGTTCATGTGTTTGTAGAATTCAGTGATGCTAGCCTGAATAGGCTTCATCACCCCTAACTCCTTCTCCCCTCCTTTAAATGGGTGAGTCCCAGGACCATGGAATCAAGGATCTGAGGAGGCCTTTAGCGCTTGCAGGGCTTCCCAGGTGGTGCTAAGCAGGAGACATAAGACACCTGGGTTCTATCCCTGGGTCAGGAAGATCCCCTGGAGGAGGAAATGTCAACCCACTCCAGTATTCTAGACTGGAGAATCCCATGGATAGAGGAGCCTGTGGGCTACAGTCCATGGGGTCACAAAGAGTCAGACACGACTGAAATGACTTAGCATGCACTTCAGTCTTGTTTAAAAAAATGCAGCCTTCTTATGAGATCAGGTTCAAGCATCTGACATATAACTCATCACCCCCTTCATCCCACCAACACAAGTCCTCAACGGCGTCACACCTTCCAATCTTGGAAGAATTTGTCGACAAAGACATCATCGGTCATCTCCTGTTAATCTTCTGGAGATTGTTCATGGGGAGTCTCTTCCTGGTCAATGAATTTCACGTGAGTGTGCATCTTCAGTCACTCAGTCATGTCCGACTCTTTGTGACCCCATGAACAAACCGCAGCACGCCAGGCCTCCCTGTCCATCAGCAGCTCCCGGAGTTCACCATCGAGTCTGTGATGCCATCCAACCATCTCTCATCCTCTGTCGTCCCCTTCTCCTCCTGCCCTTAATCTTTCCCAGCATCAGGGTCTTTTCCAGTGAGTCAGCTCTTTGCATCAGGTGGGCAACCTATTGGAGCTTCAGCTTCAACATCAGTCCTTCCAATGAACATCCAGGACTGACTTCCTTTAGGATGGACTGGTTGGGTCTCCTTGCAGTCCAAGGGACTCTCAAGAGTCTTCTCCAACACCACAGTTCAGAAGCATCAGTTTTTCAGTGCTCAGCTTTCTTTGTGGTCCAACTCTCACATCCATACATGACTACTGGAAAAACCATAGCCTTGACTAGAGAGACCTTTGTTGGCAAAGTAATGTCTCTGCTTTTTAATATGCCATCTAGGTCAGTCATAAATTTCCTTCCAAGGAGTAAGCGTCTTAATTTCATGGCTGCAGTCACCATTTGCTGTGATTTTGGCTATACTACAATACAAAAAAAAAAAAAAAATCTATGACTGTCTTCTGTAAGCCAAGAAAAACTGAAAGTTGTTCAGTCACGTCCAGCTCTCTGTGACCCCATGGACTGTAGCCCACCAGGCTCCTCTGTTCATGGGATTCTCCAGACAAGAATACTGGAATGGGTAGCCTTCCCTTTTCTAGAGGATCTTCCCATCCCAGGGATGGAACCCAGGTCTCCCACATTGCAGGCGGATTCTTTACCAGCTGAGCCACCAGGGAAGGCCCCGTTACCCAAGAGCCCAGATCCCAATTTGTCTGTGTCCGGGTTGAATGTTTCCCCTTCCTCCTGCACCTCCCCACCATACTCCATCCCCACCTTTCTCTTTCAGGTCCCTCCCCCCTCTCCCCTCCCTCCCTCTCAACCTCAGAAGGAAGCTCGACTTTCAGATCTTATCTCCTCTGCCTGCACTGTCTGTCTCATAATGGCTTCATTATTCTCTCTCATTCCATCAGTTACAGGCTCTCTTGTCAGCAATTTTACCTCTTCCTCTACACCTGCGCCCTATTCCCAGTCCCATAATATGCATACATCCCTTCCCACTTGAGGCAGAGCAGTTTTGCTTAGCTCATCTCACTACGGTATGATCGCTTTTCTTACAGACTGTAGCAACTCTGACCACAGCTTTGAGAGGAGGCAAACTACAGGAATTTCCCAGGAAGAGCTCCGAAATATCTAAAAATCATTTTCTTATTTTATTATTGCTATTTATACACAAGTGCACTGTATATCTATATCTACCTCCAGCATGTATCATCTATTATCTATCAAACTATCTACCTAACATCTATCTAACCTATTATCTATTTATCATCTGTCTGTATCTATTTTCTATCATCTATATCATCTATGTCCATCTGCTGCTGCTAAGTCGCTTCAGTCGTGTCCGACTCTGTGCGACCCCATAGACAGCAGCCCACCAGGCTCCCCCGTCCCTGGGATTCTCCAGGCAAGAACACTGGAGTGGGTTGCCATTTCCTTCAATGCATGAAGGTGAAAAGTGAAAGGGAAGTCGCTCAGTCGTGTCCGACTCTTAGCGACCCCATGGACTGCAGCCCACCAGGCTCCTCCACCCATGGGATTCTCCAGGCAAGAGTACTGGAGTGGGGTGCCATTGCGTTCTCCGATGTCTATCTACCATCTATCAACCAACCTACTGACCTATCATCTATCTAATCTATTGTCTATTTATCATCTACCTATCCATCTATCTTATCTATTTATTTATCATCTATCTCTATCTCTGTCATCTATATCTGTCTCATCTATCCATTCCCCTATCCACCAATCTCATCCATCTTAGACTATCAATCATAGTTGTCTATTCTGGGAGTTCAGATTACTCCTATGAAACATAATCCGCCTGTGCCCACAAAGCAGTAAGTATTCATAACACCATCTTGCCTCCACTCTGTCCTGACCATCTTTCTGTATTATATTAAACGGATTCATTTCCAGGCATGCCTCAATCAATATAGGCTCCGTGAAGCATTGCAGAGGTCCACATTGTATCCACTTTCTCAATCCCCGCAGTCAAGCAGGCAATATTTTCCATCACTACTTGCGAAAAGGCACTAAAGTATGACTCTCCAGTCTTGCTTTATTTGTTCTTCGGCATTTAACATCGTGTGTTGCTGAATGTGAGGCAGGCTACGTTGTATCAAAGCGTGCCTTTCATCACAGCTGGTCGCGATGGTAGACCAGAAGTGTGGAGAGCAGTGTTCCATTATAACTGCTGCTCTGCATCGTGATTTCTCAACCTTTGTGCTATTGACACTGGGATGGGGGAGGGGGTGTGCAGGCAGGTGGGGCTCAGAGAGTTCCCTGTGGTGGAGACTGTCCTCACCATCACAGCCATTCCTAGTCATGGAAACTTGCTGTATGACACAGAAAGCTCAAATCCAGGGCTCTGTGACATCCTAGAAGGGTGAGATAGGGTGGCGGGGAGGTTCAAGAAGGAGAGGACATGTGTATATCTACGGCTGATTCACGCTGATATATGACAGAAACCAGCGCAATATTGCAAAACAATTATCCTCCAAATAAAAATAAATACATTTTCTTAAAAAGATGTATAGATAGATGATAAATAGATGGATGAAGCATTTTCATTTATAGAATACACAGATAAGGCATTGTCTATGTATCCCCCCTGTTCAAGTGGGAGAGGACCTAAGTTAACCAATAGCTGATTCATGCTGATGTTTGGTTAATACCGTAATACCAACACAGTACTGTAAGGCAGTTATCCTTCAATCAAACATAAACAGATGTAAATAACACATTAAAAAAAAAAAAAAAGAGCCCCTGGTCCTTACCAGTCATGGGCAATAGCACCCTCGTCCCAATGAGAAAACCAAAAACGCTCCTCACCACAGTTTAGAACCACTGGTCTCGATATTATCCTCAGAAAGTCTTTCGATATCATGTCAGGTCATGGTGAAAGATGTGATCTCAACGTGGGGCAATGAACCCCGAGTGACTATATTCAGTAACTGTACCAGACTCTCTGGTGAATGGAACCAAAGTGGAAATTGAAAGGCCTTGCTCTGCAGGAGAGCCCCAGACAGAACACAGTGTTGCCAGCTGCTGTGCAGAATACTTTGAAAAAGCAACCCCTAGAGGGTAAGAAATGCACACCATATGTCCTTTAACGCCGTGGTTTTAACTTGGGGAACAGCAATTCATAATACATCTTGATTGAAGAGTACACATCAGCGTTCTAGGAAGGCATTTAGTCAAAGCCGGTATGTTAAAAACTGTTTCTCAAATCTCCCTAGACAGGAGCCTACCTCCAGCACGAAGCTGGGTGAACAGTGAGTCCAGTTAAGGCTTCTTCAAATGCATGCTTTTCTACCCACAAAGAAAGTTGTAACCAGGGGCAACGCTGGGCTTCCTTGGTGGCTCAGATGGTAAAGAATCTTCCTGCCAATGCAGGACTCCTGGGATCGACCCCTGGGTGGGGCCAGTATTCTTGCCTGGAGAATCCCCACGGACAGAGGAGCCTGGCGGGCTCAAGGGGCCGCAAAGAATCGGACATGACTGAGTGGCAAACAACGAGGCATCTAAGACAACACCTTCTTTTTCGCCAGAAAATAAAAGCACCAGTAAAACGGGAATGAAACAAAGAGAATCACAACAGCTTTAGCTAACTGATTAGCAGTAAAGGAGATGACCCTACCAAGCGAAAAATGTCACAGAAAGACAAATATTTGATGTCACTCATATGCGGAATCTTATTTTTTTTAATGATAGAAGCGAACTTATTCAGAAGACAGAAACAGACTCACAGACTTAAAAAAAAAAAAACCTTATTGTTACCAAAGGGGAAATGTTGGGGGGGGGGATAAAATACAAATTTGGGATTCAACTATACACGCTACCATATCTAAAATGGATACCCAACAAGGACCAGTTGTATAGCATAGAGATTTCTACTGAATGCTCTGTAATACCCTATATGGGGAAAAAATCTGAGAACAAATGAACATATGTATATAACTGAATCACTTTGCTAGTCGCCTGAAACTAAGTTCAGTTCAGTTCAGTTCAGTCGCTCAGTCGTGTCCGACTCTTTGCGACCCCATGAATCGCAGCACGCCAGGCCTCCCTGTCCATCACCATCTCCCGGAGTTCACTCAGACTCACGTCCATGGAGTCCGAACTAAGATGCACTGTAAATCCACTATACTTTAATAAAATTAACAAAATACTTTGTGATCTAAGTTTGATATGGGTACCTATTGTATATAGAGAACCATACCCCCCCATTAATGTCTGCAAGACAACTTGGTATTTTACCCCCAAACAAGCTGGTTTTAATGCCCAGTAGAGCAACATCACATGTAAGATATTTGATTCCAGTTGAATCACGAATCTCTACTTAGTTTTGAATTTGTTTTGTCTTGGCTTTCCAATGTTACTATATTTTCCTCTAGACGTTCTAAAAATTGAACTTTCGTTACCGTATGAGCTTCCCTGGTGGATCAGATGGCAAAGAATCTGCCTGCAATGCCGGAGACCCTGGGTTCAATCCCTGGGTCGGGAAGATCC
>SJYX01001344.1:325761-337846 GCA_006410675.1 Oreotragus oreotragus
AAAATACAAATTTGGGATTCAACTATACACGCTACCATATCTAAAATGGATACCCAACAAGGACCAGTTGTATAGCATAGAGATTTCTACTGAATGCTCTGTAATACCCTATATGGGGAAAAAATCTGAGAACAAATGAACATATGTATATAACTGAATCACTTTGCTAGTCGCCTGAAACTAAGTTCAGTTCAGTTCAGTTCAGTCGCTCAGTCGTGTCCGACTCTTTGCGACCCCATGAATCGCAGCACGCCAGGCCTCCCTGTCCATCACCATCTCCCGGAGTTCACTCAGACTCACGTCCATGGAGTCCGAACTAAGATGCACTGTAAATCCACTATACTTTAATAAAATTAACAAAATACTTTGTGATCTAAGTTTGATATGGGTACCTATTGTATATAGAGAACCATACCCCCCCATTAATGTCTGCAAGACAACTTGGTATTTTACCCCCAAACAAGCTGGTTTTAATGCCCAGTAGAGCAACATCACATGTAAGATATTTGATTCCAGTTGAATCACGAATCTCTACTTAGTTTTGAATTTGTTTTGTCTTGGCTTTCCAATGTTACTATATTTTCCTCTAGACGTTCTAAAAATTGAACTTTCGTTACCGTATGAGCTTCCCTGGTGGATCAGATGGCAAAGAATCTGCCTGCAATGCCGGAGACCCTGGGTTCAATCCCTGGGTCGGGAAGATCCCCTGGAGAAGGAAATGGCAAGCCACTCCAGTACTCTTGCCTGGAGAATTCCCGTGGACAGAGGAGCCTGGCGGGTTATAGTCCATGGGGTCGCAAACAGTCAGACATGACTGAGCAACTCAGCACAGCACAGCACGTGTGTAATGTTATGTGGTGCAGGAGTATTTCCATTTTTAAAGGTTATACTCCAGTTATGGTTGTCATGAAACAGTGCTTATATTCCCTGTACTGTACGCCATATTCCTGTAGCTTAATTTATGTCTAATAGTTTATGCCTCTTAATCCCCTAGCCCTGTGTGTCCCCTCCCCTCTGCCTCTCCCCACTGGGAATCAGAAGTTTGCTCTGTATATACGTGACTCTACTTTTTGTTCACGAGTCTGGTGCATCTTTTAGGCTCCAGACGTGAGTAAGATCATAGGGCATTTGTGTTTGTCTGCCTGACTTACTTCACTGAGAATGCTCATCTGTAGGCCCATCCATGTTGACACAAATGACAGCCTTTCATGCTTAGGGCTGAGCGGTATTCCATCGTACATACGGACGGCGTCTTCTTTACCCATCCATCAGCGGACGCTGAGGTCGCTTCCAGGTCTTGGCTATTGCGTCTGTCCTATGCTTTCAGGCCCATCTCTGTATCAGTTGATTGATGGTGTAGCATGTATCCATGGCCTCTTTTCTAAGCTCTACTTTCATAAAACCAGTCGACTGCATGGCCTCTGATCTTGCAGTTTGTTCATCTCCTACATGCAAGCTCAGTCGTGTCCAGTTCTTTGTGATCCTGTGGACTGTAGCCCGCCAGGCTCCTGTCTCCATGGGATTTTTCTAGGCAAGCATCCTGGAGTGGGTTGCCACTTCCTGCTCCAGGGGATCTTCCAGACCCAGGAATCAAACTCATATCTCTTATGTCTCCTGAATGGGCAGGTGGGTTCTTCACGACTAGCGCCGAGCTACCTAGAGTCAATTCACAAGCTGGTGACTTATCTCCATTTTAAGAGTAACAACTTACGGATTCCATTAACTGGGCTAGTTGAGTCAATACGTGTCATTTATACTGACTTACCCCAAAACCAATGTGCCAGTGTTGATGTATTTACATTAAATCGTAATAAAAGCAAATCTAGAGATCCCCACCTATGGCAATCTGCTTCATCGTCTTTTCTTTCCATTACGAACAAAAAAAAATATTTATGACGTCCTCACAGTGCTGCTGCTGCTGCTGCTAAGTCACTTCAGTTGTGTCCGACTCTGTGTGACCCCATAGACAGCAGCCCACCAGGCTCCCCCATCCTTGGGATTCTCCAGGCAAAAATACTGGAGTGGGTTGCCATTTCCTTCTCCACTGCATGAAAGAGAAAAGTGAAAGTGAAGTCGCTCAGTCTGCCCGACTGTTAGCGACCCCATGGACTGCAGCCCACCAGGCTCCTCCGTCCATTGGATTTTCCAGGCAAGAGTACTGGGGTGGGGTGCCATTGCCTTCCCCCCCTCACAGTGCTACTTTAGACATATAGAGCTTTGCCTTCTGTGATATTGATCAAATATGGCCTATTGTTTTTCTTTTCCTCCTTTGTACCTTTAAGAGTTTTTTAATGTGGACCATTTTTAAAGTCTTTATTGAATTGGTTACAATACTGTTTCTGTTTTGGGTTTGTTTGTTTGTGTTTTTTTTGGCCACAAGACCAAAAAAAAAAAAAAATCCCATGTGAGATTTTAGCTCCCTGCCCAGGGATCAAACTCACACCCCCTGCGTTGGACGGAGAAGCCTTAACCAGTGGACCACCACAGAAGTCCCAGGTACTATTTACTTTTATGATAAAGCCCTCATATACGTTAAGAAAATTACCAGATAGTCAGCANAAAAAAAAAAAAAAAAAAAAAACCCATGTGAGATTTTAGCTCCCTGCCCAGGGATCAAACTCACACCCCCTGCGTTGGACGGAGAAGCCTTAACCAGTGGACCACCACAGAAGTCCCAGGTACTATTAACTTTTACGATAAAGCCTTCATATAGGTTAAGAAAATTACCAGATAGTCAGCAGGCGATAGAGTTGTCAGGTAATAGATCCAGATGTGAATCTAGTCATTCCCTCATTGCACTGAGCTACGTGTTACTGGTTTGAACAATATATGCACAGCAATTTTAGGAGCAGGACATTTGTCTGTGAATATATGTTAACCCAATTTACACTGGTGATTAGTTTTAAATTATGCCTGTTTGCATACTTAGAAAATAAGACATTTTAATTTGGAATGAGAGTCACATAGGGAAAGATATTTAGAAATATGGTTTATTTTGTGGTTTTCCACATACATCATGACTTGAACTAATGCAGGATAAAAGCTCATATTTTACTTCGTAGCTTATAAAACATTCATGGAGAACCTTGGGAATTTCCCCTATAATAAATAGGAAAACTGTAGTCTGTCTTACTTTACAGAAGCTCAGCATGACTAAAACCATTTGAACTGCATATCCCCCATGGATGCATTTATAGCAAAAAGAAAAAAAAAAAAAAAAACCCTCTTTTCAGATTTCAGAGAATAAACATCAGCAGTAAAACATTTTTACACTGTAGCATTTTTTTCAACACATTTTCATATTCCCCCCACAAAAAAGGTTTTACTGCCTGCCTTTCTTGCTTCTTTATGAAACTCAAAATATGGCAAGTATTCTAATTCCTAAAATATGACAATTTTTATTTCCATCATTAAATTATTTTAATTACCTCCCAAGAAAATGCTACCAAGTAGGTGCATTCTCTCTCCATCATTATGTCATTCCAGTATTTGGGGGATGGAAAATGACAGAATTTAGAACTAAACTGCATTTTTGCCACAATAATGACATTCCACGTTGCAAAACAGCAAGTGTGGCTCATTAGATGCCACCATGAATGTGACACTATGAGGAATATCCCCTGACCTGACTTTTTCTTGCCATCAGCCTGGTCTTCCGAGAATCCCTTTCTTCGTGTGATACAGGCTGTAAACTGCTTCCTACAACCTCTAAGGAAGGTTGTGAGAAGCAACTCTTACAATCTTTGAAACAGTACCTTTAAAACAAAGCAACACAATTATCCCTTATATGCGGAATCTAAAAACAATGATACAAATGAACGTATTTACACAATAGAAACAGACTGACTTGAGAAATGTATGGTTTTATCAGGGGTAGGGATAGTTAGGGAGTTAGGGATGGACATGGACACACTGTTGTATTTAACATGGAGAACCAGCAAGGACCTGCTGGACAGCACAGGGAACTCTGCTCAATACTCTTTAGTGACTTACATGGGAAAAGAATTTTAAAAAGAAAAGAAACATGTCTATGTACAACTGAATCAGTTTGCTCTACTCCTGAAACTAACACGACATTGTACATCAACTCCACTTCAATATAAAATAAGTATTTAAAAAAATAATAAATGAAGCAACACAGAGCACCCACCAAGGCTTCCCTAAGGGTACTATTGATCAATGAGCTGTAGGCAATGGGTGTGGGGTAAAATCAGAGCAGGACACCTCTGAGACTATACTGCAAGCATTTTTATATTTACAAAGGTAAAATTTTTGATGTCCTGCTGCTGTTCATGCATCATCTTCCTTCTTTTATTTCACACTATTAATTTAATTTTTTTCTCCATGGAAAAAAATACAAAATTTAACTCTCCAGCCAACTGTTCATGTCATTTTGGTTTATCTCTAGTTTGGAGTAGTGATGAACGAAGCTGATGTGAATATTTTCATCATGTATCTCTGAGCACACAGGCTTCCCGTCCTCCAAGCCAGAGGTCTCCAAGCTTTCTTGGCACCAGGCATCGCTTTCACGGGAGACATTTTTTCCACAGATGGGGGTGGGGATGGTTTCAGGATGATTCAAGCACATGATGCTACTGTTCATTTTATTTCTACTATTATTGCATCAGAAGGAGAAGAGGGTGACAGAGGATGAGGTGGTTGGATGGCATCACCGACTCAATGGACGTGAGCTTGAGCAAAGTGCTGGAGATGGTGAAGGAGAGGGAAGCCTGACGTGCTGGGGTCCACGAGGTCACAAAGAGTCAGACATGACTGAGCAACTTTACATCAGTCACAAGGTCACTGCAGAGTACCGAGTAAAAGCTTCTTAAACTTTGGAACAGGTAAGTCAAGGCTGTGGTTTTTCCAGTGGTCATGTATGGATGTGAGAGCTAGACAGTGAAGAAAGCTGAGCACCAAAGAATTGATGCTTTTGAACTGTGGTGTTGGAGAAGACTCTTGAGAGTCCCTTGGACTGCAAGGAGATCCAATCAGTCCATTGTGAAGGAGGTCAACCCTGGGATTTCTTTGGAAGGAATGATGCTAAAGCTGAAACTCCAGTACTTTGGCCACCTCATGCGAAGGGTTGACTCATTGGAAAAGACTCTGATGCTGGGAGGGATTGGGGGCAGGAGGAGAAGGGGACGGCAGAGGAGGAGATGGCTGGATGGCATCACGGACTCGATGGGCGTGAGTCTGAGTGAACTCCGGGAGTTGGTGATGGACAGGGAGGTCTGGTGTGCTGCAGTCCACGGGGTCGCAAAGAGTCGAACACGACTGAGCGACTGAACTGAACTGAAGTAAGAACAGAGATGAAGTCATCATTACCACCAGAATCATTAACATCATCTCCCAGATCACAGTGACTAATAGCAACATTGTCACTAACATCATCATCCTCACCACCAGCATCCTCATTGTCACCCCCTTCATCACTAACATTAACGTCATCACAGTCACTAACATAATTATCACCGTCAACGCTAGCACCATCATTGACACTAACGTCACCACCCACATCACCATCGCTGCTGTCATGATCACTCCAATATTATCATGACTATCGATCAGCAGCATCCTCACTCACACATCATTGTCACCCTCACCATTAATAGCATCACCAACATCAGCAACATCATCATTACCACCACCATCACTATCATTATCATCATCGCCATTAATAGCATCACTGGCATCGTCATGACCACCTTCACTAACGTCAGGACCACCCTCACCACTAACCTCAACATTATCACCAACATCACCATCATTCAGTATCATTATCACCTTCACCATTAATGTCATCCCCAACATCATCATTACCACCATCACTAACATCATCATCACCCTCACCACTAACCTCAGCATCATCACCAACATCACCAATAATAGCATCACCAGCATCAGCAACATCATCATTACCACCACCATCACTATCATTATCACCATTGCCATTAATAGCATCACCAGCATCGTCATGACCACCATCAGCAAAATCAGGACCACCCTTCCCAGTAACCTCAACATCATCACCAACATCACCATCACCTTCACCATTAATGTCATCACCAACATCACCATCACTCACTATCATTATCACCTTCACCATTAATGTCATCCCCAACATCATCATTACCACCATCACTAACATCATCATCACCCTCACCACTAACCTCAGCATCATCACCAACATCACCAATAATAGCATCACCAGCATCAGCAACATCATCATTACCACCACCATCACTATCATTATCACCATTGCCATTAATAGCATCACCAGCATCGTCATGACCACCATCAGCAAAATCAGGACCACCCTTCCCAGTAACCTCAACATCATCACCAACATCACCATCACCTTCACCGTTAATGTCATCACCAACATCACCATCACTCACTATCATTATCACCTTCACCATTAATGTCATCCCCAACATCATCATTACCACCATCACTAACATCATCGTCACCCTCACCACTAACCTCAACATCATCACCACTATCACCATTAATACCATCACCACCGTCAGCAACATCACCGTTACCACCACCATCACTATCATTATCACCATCACCATTAATAGCATCACCGGCATCATCATGACCACCCTCACCACTAACCTCAACATCATCACCAACATCACCATCACTCACTATCATTATCAATATCACCACTAACCTCAACATCATCACCATCATCCCCATTAATAGCATCACCAGCATCAGCAACATCATTTCCACCACCATCACTAACATCGTCATCAATATCACCACTAACGTCATTATCACCACCATCATCACAGCCACCATCAACAGCCCACGTGAAAACCATCCGTGTGGTAGAAAGAAAGAAATTTTCAAGAGCTTAAGAGTGAAATGATTCAGCAGGTAGGAGGGAAAAGATTCTGGCTAAAGGTACTAGATTCACCAAAAGGTTCATGTGGGTTTTTCCACTAACGTCTAGAGGAAAAACTGTAAGAGACTGTCTGGGAACACAACGTTCGATCCTGTGCACACTCGCTCAGCCGTGTCTCTTTACGACCCCATGGACTGTAACCTGCTAGGCTCCCCTGTCCACGGGATTCTCCAGGCAAGAAGACTGGAGTGGGCTGCCATTTCCTTCTCCAGGGGATCTTCCCGACCCAGGAATCAAACCCCCATCTCCTGCATGCAAGATGGATTCTTTACCACTGCACCAGCTGCAAATCCAACAGAGGCATTCTATTCTCACTTCCCTGAGACCAGCAGCACTTACTGAGTACTTCTCGTGTGCAAAATGAAGGCCGATTCAAAAAAAAAAAGTGGACACAGACTCTTTTTCATAAGGAGTTTGTAAACCCACTGCACATAGTTATGTTTCTATTTGATGCATTATTGTCTAAGTAAATACATGAATGCTCTGAAAGTTCCAAGAAACAGTCTGTGAAATGCTGCCTCTTAATTTTATGGGTCTGCTGGCTGGTGTTTCAGAAGAAGCTACCGGTTGCCAGCACAGTTCAGCTGCCAACAACTGACTCTTGACGCTGGGTAATTAGATTAGCACCAATAGGCTGGAAGAGAAAGGCCACCAAATTCTGAGAGCAGAAGAGAACACTTTGGTTTTTGGTTTTTTTTTTTTAACCCAACTGACGTTGTGCCAGCAGAAATAACCTCGGGGGGGAAAAAAGTCACGGATAAGAGATTCATCAAACCAGTAAAGTATAATTAGAACTTTCAGTCCGTNTTCTGAGAGCAGAAGAGAACACTTTGTTTTTTTTTTTTTTTTTTTTTTTAACCCAACTGACGTTGTTCCAGCAGAAATAACCTCGGGGGGAAAAAAGTCACGGATAAGAGATTCATCAAACCAGTAAAGTACAATTAGAACTTTCAGTCCGTCCCCACAAGGGAAATTCTAAAGAAGTACAGAGAACTTTACAGCCACGCGTTCTTTTCTTTTCTTTTCTTTTCTTTTTTTTTTTTATAGGTATTATTTCACCATACGTGATTTATTTATAGTCGGTGTTCAACTAACAGATTAATTTAGCAAACATCGGGGTTGGGCACTGTCAGCTTTTTGCCATTGAAGTGAGGTGGAAAGTACGCAATTAACAGTGAATGGGGACGATTTGAGGGTCTCAACCAGACTGTTCTGGATTTTGCTGTTTCCCCCTAAAGACAGACGAGAGTGCTTTGAAATGCAGCATTTTTAATCCAAAAAATAATTTCTTCATGAATTCTTTAAAAATTTAATGGTCACACTGTTTCATGTCAAAAACCACCACAATATTGTAATTAGCCTCCAATTAAATAAATTTTTAAAACTTTAATGATCACAATAAGTTATTTTGTGTGAGTACAATGGAACTTTCAGACTGAAATAGGACTTTTTTTTTTCCAGATTGTTCATTTCTTCTTCTTTAAAAGAGATTTTTATTGAGATTTTTTAAATTGAGATTTTTATTGAGCTACAGTTGATTCATAATGTTGTATTAGGTTCAAGGGTACAGCGAGTGAATCATTTATACAAATTATGTATCTGCCTGTTTTTAGATTCTATTTCCATAAAAGACCATTACTGCGTGCTCCGATTCATGGGGTTGCAAAGAGTCGGACACGACTGAGCGACTGAACTGAACTGAACAGTTGATTCATAATGTTGTATTAGTTTCAAGGGTACAGCGAGTGAATCATTTATACAAATTATGTATCTGCCTGTTTTTAGATTCTATTTCCATAAAAGACCATTACAGAGTATTGAGAAGAGCTCCCTGTGCTGTACAGCAGGTCCTTATTACTCATCGATTTTATATATCAAGTGAAAGTCACTCAGTCATGCCCAACGCTTTCCAACCCCAGAGACTACATAGTCCGTGGAATTCCAGGCCAGAATACTGGAGTGGGTAGCCATCCCCTTCTGCAAGGGATCTTCCCAACCCAGGGGTCAAACGCAAATCTCCCATTGCAGGCAGATTCTTTACCAGCTGAGCCACCAGGGGAGCCCATTGTATATATAGCAGCGGGTGTGTGTCGGTCCCAGTCTCCCAGCTTATCCCCTCCAGTTCCCCCCCACCGAGGTAACCGTAAGCATGCATTCTCTCTCTGTGACGCTACCTCTCTTGTGTAACTAAGTTCAAGTACACCCTTTATTCAGAGTCCACATGTAACTCACACGACATTTGCCCGTCTGCATCTGACAATCTCCACGTCCAGTGATATTGCAGAAAAGGCATGATGTTGCGCTCATTTATGGCTGAGCACTTTTGCGTTCTATATATGCACACCACGCCTCCTTCATCCCCTCCTCTGCCGATGGACGTTGAGTACTCCTGTGGTGAGTACCATCCCATTGTATATATGTGTACCACGCCTCCTTCATCCCACTTGTCTCAGTTCAAATCCTCTGCCCATCAATTTACAAGGCACAAGTCTCTAAGCATCACCCCCTCTCGGGATCCCATGAGTCACCGCATCTTGGCAACCCCACCTGGAAAACCTCTCTTCAGTTTCTCTGTTTCTCACCGCCCCTCCTGACGCTTGACTTTGGAAGAAAAGTTATGGCAAACCTAGGCAGTGTATGAAAAAGCAGAGACATCACTTTGCAAACAAAGGTTCGCATAGTCAAAGCTTTGGTTTTTCCAGTAGTCGTATATGGATGTGAGAGTTGGACTATAAAGAAAGCTGAGCGCTGAAGAATTGATGCTTCTGAACTGTGGTGCTGTCTGACCCAGGGATGGAACCTGAGTCTCTTACACTGGCAGGTGGATTCTTTAGCAGTGAACCTCCTGGGAAGCCCTGTACGGTTAATAAACTTCTTCAATTAATCAACAAGTATCAGCATATGAAATCACATTACCTTTGCCAGATTGTCACTACACGGAATGTATAGTTTTTTTGGTGCTTTGAGAAATATCACATTATACAGCAGAACTTGGCATAAGTGAGAATTTAATATCATCAGGGTTTATAAAAATGGACACTGTTAAGGTGGATCTGCTGGTCCTTTGCCCTGGAGCCTGTTCCGTGCATTGCAGGATTTTTAGCTGCATCCTCCAAAGTCTTTGGGGAACCAATGCAAATAATGTAAATTCAACTACATTTTCCTGGCCATGTTTCAGGCCATATGCCAAACACTGAAAATTAAGAGGAGTTAAAAAGTGAATGAATAAATAAATAAAATCAAAATAAACACATAGAA
The DNA here is from genome assembly GCA_006410675.1 of Oreotragus oreotragus. Taxonomy (NCBI): domain Eukaryota; kingdom Metazoa; phylum Chordata; class Mammalia; order Artiodactyla; family Bovidae; genus Oreotragus; species Oreotragus oreotragus. The sequence goes on from SJYX01001344.1 coordinate 335,939, forward strand.
TCTCATCTCACAGGCGAAGAGGGAGGTAATCACACGCATATTCAATGAGAAAGCATNCAAATAATGTAAATTCAACTACATTTTCCTGGCCATGTTTCAGGCCATATGCCAAACACTGAAAATTAAGAGGAGTTAAAAAGTGAATGAATAAATAAATAAAATCAAAATAAACACATAGAATCTCATCTCACAGGCGAAGAGGGAGGTAATCACACGCATATTCAATGAGAAAGCATTAGTCACTCAGTACTGTCCAACTCTTTGTGACCCCATGAACTATAGCCCACCAGGCTCCTCTGTCCACGGAATTCTCCAGGAAAGAATACCGGAGTGGGTGGCCATTCCCTTCTCCAGGGGAATCTTCCTGACTCAGGGATCGAACCCGGATCTCCCGCACTGCGGCCACCAGGGAAGCCCATTGTATGAGGATGTGATGTGTAAATTCAGAGAAATGCTTGAACTACAGAGACAGTACCAGAATCAACAAAAGATTTTCACAGGAACTGATAAACAGATACAAGGGGGGAAAAAAAATGTTCCCTGAGATGGTAAACACGTTTTGATGGATGGGGTTTTGATGGATGAATAGGAGTTTGCTGGGCAACGTTATGAGAGCAGAGCCATCTGATCCAAGCAATGAGCTGGTGATTCATTAGATAAAACACAGTGTTGAAGATACTAAAACTGAAGTATGAAAATCTTAATATTACAGTAACTGACATATTACCATTTATAACAAAACTAATGCAATGGCACTCCACCCCAGTACTCTTGCCTGGAAAATCCAATGGACTGAGGAGCCTGGTGGGCTGTAGTCCATGGGGTCACTAACAGTCGGACAGACTGAGCGACTTCAGTTTCACTTTTCTCTTTCATGCAGTGGAGAAGGAAATGGCAACCCACTCCAGTATTCTTGCCGGGAGAATCCCAGGGACGGGGGAGCCTGGTGGGCTGCCGTCTATGGGGTTACACAGAGTCAGACACGACTCAAGTGACTTAGCAGCAGCAGTAGTGCTAAGACGGCTAAGAGCTCAGAGAAGATCATAAAACAGTAGATACATCTGAGTGAAAGGCGTTTGTCTTGGATGATTTCAAAGCAACCGGCCATCAGTTTTTAGTGAAAAGTATTTCTGAGTGCCCACCTGATGCAAAATATCAGCAACAGAGCATGCAGTAGGGCAGAAATATTAGTGAAGCCTCTGTCTCTTTATTCACTAATAAAGACGGGGGATAGTGAAGGACAGGGAAGCCTGGTGTGCTTGGGGTCGCAAAGAGTCGGACACAACTGAGTGAACAAGAACAGCTTGCCTGTTTGGAGCTGGTTACGTGTAGCAGTTCCCAGCCTCTGGACCCCTGAGCAGCTGAATAACAGCAGCAAATCTGATAATGAATTCCATGAGCATTTTAAAAATGGCCCACGTTAAAAAAAACAACAACAGAAAAAATAAACCACCGGGCAATTTCTTTTTTTTTTTTTCATTAAAAAAATTTTAAATTATTTTACCCAGAAAATTTGTTCAGAATAATACAAAAGTTTTGTCATATACCCTTCACCTAGACTTTCCAGTTAATTCTCCAGGATCATGGGTTGCACTTAGCTGTCCTATCTCTTTATCCCTTTTTAATCTGAAATAGTTCCAGGCTTCCTCTTTCATGACTCAATTTTTTGAAGCTTATCAGTCATTTTTCAGAAAGTGCTCTCAATCCGGGCTCATGTGATGTTGCCTCATAATTTATTGAGGTGACTCTCTCCTTATTGTTACTATTATTTGCTCAGAAGTACTAGAGAGGTTACCTTTTTATTAAACGTATTTTCAGTTGTAGGAAAATTGCTTTATACAATGCTGTCTTGGTTCTACAACAGCGTGAGTCAGCCATATGCATTCATGCAGCCTCTCCTTCTTAAGG
>SJYX01001344.1:339667-372657 GCA_006410675.1 Oreotragus oreotragus
AAAAAAAAAAAAAAAAAGAGCATTAATTGTGAGGCAGAAATGCACTGGAACATCGTGTCTCCTGGGTGAATTCAACCGGCTTTCTTTCAGAGACAGAAACCAATTGCTTCTGACAGTCTCGCAGCCACAGGCGAAGGTATGTGGGAGGCAGACGATGACGCCGCCTAAAGGGGGACAATCACAGGAACGAAATGGCATTTCACGGAAGTCGAGAGAACGCCTACGGAGAGCTTTGTCTCCACGCGCGGAGATGCCGCTGGTCCTCGGTTTGCAGCGATCGACACTGTCCTGTCGGCCGCTGTGGGTCAAGGCTAGGTTTCTGCGCAGTATCATCTCCACCTTTCCTTGCAGAAGAGGCTTCCTAGGTGGCTCAGGCGGTGAAGAATCCGCCTGCGATGCAGGAGACACAGGTTCGATTCCTGGGTCAGGAAGATCCCCTGGAGGAGGGCAGGGCAACCCACTCTAGTAGTCTTGCCTGGAGAATCCCATGGACAGAGGAGCCTGGTGACCTACAGTCCACGGGGTTGCAGAGAGTTGGACACAACTGAGCAACTAAACAGCAACAGAAACAGGCATAATAATCCTAAGGAAATATTTATAAAGGCGCAATACAATTTTTAAATGTACAAATATAGTATCTCTTGTGAAACTAGTATCTATTATGAACCTATTATGAAATCATAGATACATACTTTGGCCACCTGATGCAAAGAACTGACTCACTGGAAAAGACCCTGATGCTGGGAAAGACTGAAGGCAGGAGGAGAAGGGGACGACAGAGGATGAGATGGTTGGATGGCATCACGACTCAATGGACATGAGTCTGAGCAAGCTCCGGGAGGTGGTGATGGACAGGGAAGCTTGGCGTGCTGCGGTCCACAGGGTGGCAAAGAGTCTGACACGACTGAGCGACTGAAGTCCACCCACGTTACCACAAATAGCATTATTTCCTTCTTTTTATGGCTGAGTAATATTCCACTGTGTGCGTGTACCACATCATCTTTATCCATTGCTCTCTTCATGGACACTTAGATTGCTTCTGTGTCTGGGTTTCTATAAGCAGTACTGCTATGAACATCGGGTTGCAAATGTGTATTTGAATTAGCAGGGTTTTCGTTTTTTTTTTTTTCTTTCTGATATATACCCAAGGACTGAACTGCTGGGTCGCATGGTAATTCTCTTTTTAAGTTTTTTTGAGAAACCTCAGTCCTGTTTTTCACAGCTGGCTGCACCAATTTAGAGTTTTGTTTAACTGCAGGAGACTTGTAATAGACCATGTCAATGACAGAAATCTCCATTTTCTGTATTTATTTGGCTGTGCAAGGTCTTGGCCGCACCACGTAGTATCTTTAATTGCAGCATTTAAACTCTTAGCTGCAGCAGTGTGGTATCTAATGTGGTGCCTAGTTCCCTGAGCTGGGATCAAACCTGGGACCCCTGCACTGGGCGATCAGAGTCTTAGCCACTGGACCATCTGCATGGCCTCCTTTTCTATCTCAGCTAATCACTTGTGGCTTGAAGTCCACTTCATCTGATGTTAGTAAAGTTTCTCCATTTTCCTACAGTTGATATCTTCATCCAGTTGGCTTCTCTGTGATTTGTTTTTAACCCCTTCTGGGGAAATACTTAACTATTCTCCTTCCTGTAGAAAGAATGTGTTGGTTCTACTTGTTTCACTGGCCCTGTTGGACAATCCCCGTCTTATTTAGATAACTTATAGTAATACCATCACCTCCCTGATGGCTCAGACAGTAAAGAATCCACCTGCAAAGCGGAAGACCCGGGTTCGATCCCTGGGTTGGCAAGGTCCCCTGGAGAAGGGCATGGCTACCCACCCCACTATTCTTCCCCTGAGAATCCCATGGACAGATCTTATTTAGATAACTTATAGTAATACCATCACCTCCCTGATGGCTCAGACAGTAAAGAATCCACCTGCAAAGCGGAAGACCCGGGTTCGATCCCTGGGTTGGCAAGGTCCCCTGGAGAAGGGCATGGCTACCCACCCCACTATTCTTCCCCTGAGAATCCCATGGACAGAGGAACCTGGTGGGACACAGTCTGGGGGGTGGCAAAGAGTCGGACCATCATGACCTTGATTCTACCATCTTCCTATATATCTGTTGTAATATTTTTCCTGTATTTTCTGCCCCCCTCCATTCTGCATGTCTTCTTTATGGATGAATTGAGTATTTTACTTGGCATGTGGCCTCCCTATTTCTTTCTAGCTATACTTTAAAAATTCACTTCAGTCATTTCCAAAGGGCTCCACTCTCATGACCCCATCATTCCACAAAGAACCCATCTCTAACTATTACCACCTAGGGAGTTAGCATTTCAACATATGAATGTTTCTGGTGTCCCAAACATCTGATCCATAATGCAGAGACCTATAGATCACTAATGCTTTTGAACTGTGGTTCTAGAGAAGACTCTTGAGAGTCCTCTGGACATCAAGGAGTTAAAATCAGTCAGTCCTAAAGGAAATCAAACATGAATGTCCATTGGAAGGATTTATGCTGAAGGTGAAGCTCCAATCCTTTGGCCACCTGGAGAGAAGAGCCAAGTCACTGGAAAAGCCCCTGATGCTGGGAAAGATTGAAGGCTGGAGGAGAAGGGGACAACGGAGGACGAGATGGCGGGATGGCATCACCAACTCAATGGACATGAGTTTGCACAAGCTCTGGGAGATGGTGGACGACAGGGGAGCCTGGCATGCTGTGGTCCATGGGTTCGNAGACCCTGATGTTGGGAAAGATTGAAGGCTGGAGGAGAAGGGGACAACGGAGGACGAGATAGTTGGATGGCATCACCAACTCAATGGACATGAGTTTGCACAAGCTCTGGGAGATGGTGGACGACAGGGGAGCCTGGCATGCTGTGGTCCATGGGTTCGATAAGAATTGAAACGACTGAGGTGCATATAGTACCCAAATCTAGACATCCTAACCAATTAGTTATGGCAACGGAGCTGATGCTATCTGCATGGCGCCTAGGAGACGCATCTCACAACTATAAGCGGTGGTGGGGGTGGGGGGGAAATCAGGAAAAAAGAACAACAAAACACATAATTCCATTCATATTAAAATGTAGAAAAGACCGCTGCAATCAAAACTAGATACAAAAAAAAAGAAAAATTCTGTACCTTCCAGATAATGTGAAGGGCAGAAGGGAACTGATTTCAGAGAATCAAGAGAATATTTTAAAGGGACNCTTCTAACTCGGTCCTTAGACAGCTGAGCACTGAAGCGTCCCCCCACCAGCCCGTCACCGACAGTCACATTTACATAGGTGGAGATGTGTATAAGAGACAGCTTCCAGATAATGTGAAGGGCAGAAGGGAACTGATTTCAGAGAATCAAGAGAATATTTTAAAGGGACAGAAGCAAGGTATATCTTTGGGGTTTTTTAGTGATTAAACGGGTAAATGGCAAAACACATAAAACTGTGTCCTTTAGGAGGGTACTTTTTTTTGGTATTTGTCTTATGTGAATTACATCATAAGGAAGTTGAGCTTTTTACACTATCCGAAAGGATACATGTGCTCTGATGCTCACTGTAGCACTATTCACAGCAGTCAAGACATGGAAGCAACCAAAGTGTCCATCAACAGAGGAATGGATAAAGATGTGGTGCATGCACACACACACGCACACAAACACGCACACACGCATGCACACGCGCACACACACACGCGCGCACGCACCCATACACTGGAATATTACAGGGAACTCTGCTCAGTCCTCTGTAATCACCTTATGGTTCCCAGGGGGAAGGATGGGGGAAGGGATCAGAGACATTACTTTGCCAACAAAGGTCCATCTAGTCAAGGCTATGGTTTTTCCAGTAGTCAAGTATGGATGTGAGATTTGGACTATAAAGAAAGCTGAGCACCAAAGAATTGATGCTTTTGAACTGCGGTGTTGGAGAAGACTCTTGAGAGTCCCTTGGACTGCAAGGAAATCCAACTAGTCCATTCTAAAGGAGATCAGTCCTGGGTGTTTTTTGGAAGGAATGATGCTAAAGCTGAAACTCCAGTACTTTGGCCACCTCATGTGGAAGAGTTGACTCATTGGAAAAGACTCTGATGCTGGGAGGGATTGGAGGCAGGAGGAGAAGGGGACAACAGAGGATGAGATGGCTGGATGGCATCACTGACTCAGTGGACGTGAGTCTGAGTGAACTCCAGGAGTTGGTGATGGACAGGGAGGCCTGGCGTGCTGTGATTCATGGGGTCTCAAAGAGTCAGACATGACTGAGCGACTGAACTGAACTGAACTTAAGTGAAAAAGCCATAGGCAAATTCAGGTCTTAAATGACTTAATAACTTTATCATATGCCTTTGCTGCTCTTGACCAGCAGCCCTCTGGGGAAGGAAAACATGCTGTTATGCAGATAATGAAGCAAACTCTTGTTGCACTTCCTTCCTCAGTTCAACTATCTAGCACCAAGCCCCTGACGTAGACAGACAGACTGCATGTTGAGAGAACTAAGACAAACAGTCCATGCTCTTAGGTCTCAATATTTGAATTTGCCTTGTCTGGGCATAATCTCTTTTCTGGACTTCAGTATTTCCATAAAGATGAAGAAATTAGGCTCTAAAGAAGGGCAGAGTAGATTGAAAGAAAGGCAGGAAGATGTTGATCATTCACCTAACACCCACCTTGCTTGTCTTAATGCCACAGAAGATGCAGATCCACTTTGATGGGGAAAAGCAGGAGGAGAGTCAGTTATTCGTTGGGCTTTCCAGAGTTTTGGTTGAGAGGGAAGGTCCTATGCCCTTAGTTTAGGTTTCTTCTGAAAGGCAATTCAGAAGAGCAGTAATACATATGAGAGCATTTATTTAGGAGCTAGGGGTTTCCCAGGTGGCTCAGTGGTAAAGAATCCGACTGCCATTCAGGAAACCCAGGTTCTATCCCTGGGTCAGGAAGATACTATGGAGAAGGGAATGGCTACCCACTCAAGTATTTCTTGCCTGGAAAATATCATGGACAGAGGAACCCAGTAGGGCAATAGTCCATGGGGGTCACAAAGAGTTGGACATGACTGAGCGACTGACCACACACACATTAAAGCGTTTAGCAAAGCATCTGGCACAGAGTAGGATCTTGGTAAAGACCAGATGCCTTCTCAGGTATGGTACTAGTGAGTAGGGATTTCTCCCACACCTGAATAGATAGCAGATTGGCCAGCTTCCTGCAGCCATCCTTGTTCACCATCTCTCCAAGTCTCTAAGAATTTTTTCTATTAGGCAACTAACATTTTGACCTTCCTTTTGTCATGCCTTGCTAGGAAAAGTCCTCAGACACTGACAGCAAAAGCTTCAGATTGAAAGTTAAGTTCCCCAAACTGGGGAAAAAGAAGTCAGAAGAGGAATACAAGCCTAAATCAGGCCAAAGCATCCAAGGTTTTATTGGTAAGTTTCCCCCAAGGTCATGAAGACCTCCCAGTAGCCTGGGTCCTTCCCTCCCAAAGACCTGAAGTTCACATTAGAAATGTGTGCAGGTACGGTGGTAATGGAGGAGGCAGCCAGCTGGGAGCCAACTTTAGGTGATGCCAAGAAGTCTCTTGGATAATGTATGAGTTAGAAAGTGATATGGAGGGACTTCTCTGATGGTCCAGTGGTTAGGACTCCATACTTCCACTGCAGGAGGCACAAGCTTGATCCCTGGTTGGGCAACTAAGATCTCACGTGTTGTGCAGTGTGACCAAAAAAAAAAAAAAAGACAGACCTTTAAGGAAAAAAGCAAGTGGTTATGGGCACTGACAAGGAGAGAGCCTGAGCGGCAACCTTACAGTGCAGTCTCTCTGATATAAACAGCTGCAGAGGAAAAAAATGAGAATAAGCAGTTAACTTTCCACATGATTCATTCCTTTCTTTGTTGATAAAGTATTGCAAAATAGTCATATTTAGATCTCTTTCCCAGTCAAATACAACTACAAGCTTCTGGTCCTGCTCCAGAAGGCAGTATTATTTGACATGGGTTTGGGGTGTCAGTATGGGCACCTACAGTGTCAGGAACAGTTTTCATGATCTGTTTAAACACTCCTATTCTGTATCTGTTATTGTCAGCCCCTGGAAATGCAAACTTTGTTTCATTATTTGAATTTTGGTTCCACCTCTTCTTTAAAATACAGGCTTCCCAGGTGGCACAGTGATAAAGAAGCCACCTGCCAATGCAGGAGACACAAGAGACATAGGTTTGGTCCCTGGGTTGGGAAGATCCCTGGAGGAGGTCATGGCAACCAACTCAAGTATTCTTGCCTGGGAAATAAGAGGAGCCTGGTGGGCTACAGTCCATAGGGTTGCAAAGAGTCAGACACGACTGAGGCGACTGAACACTTCTTCAGAATTGGACTTAAATGTTCTNAGGTCATGGCAACCAACTCAAGTATTCTTGCCTGGGAAATAAGAGGAGCCTGGTGGGCTACAGTCCATAGGGTTGCAAAGAGTCAGACACGACTGAGGCGACTGAACACTTCTTCAGAATTGGACTTAAATGTTCTTGATATGTCAGTGGAACTCAAAAGAATGTTCCCTTAGAGTTGTCAGTTATGCCAATTCTGACGTCAATGGTCTCTCCTAAATTTTGAGCCTAGATGACCTGGAAGCTTGAGAGAGATAACAATGGTGGACATAGGGGAAAAAGGATGGAGGGTGGTAGTCTTTTGTTTTTTGAGATTTGCACAGATGCCAAGAGAGAATTTCCTAGATCAAGTTGTGTTTGGTCCAGCTATGCTGAATCCCAAAGAATCTGCCAGCTAGGAAACCCATGGTGCTTGAGAGTCTTTCTGAATACTCAGAAGGGGTCAATTGCAGTTTCATGGGTTATCAGGTTCTAAGAACTCATCCCATCTGTGTTTGGCTCGCATGCTATTAGCTAGTTTTCTAAGATGGCTCAGAGATGGTTGATACAATATGAACGAATGAGTGTCTCCTAAAAGACTGTTTGCTCTCTTTAGGGTCCCTACATTTAGGCTGGCAATGTGCTAACCTCTTTGTTTCTATATTTGCTTTTTTTCTCTAAAGGAAATTTGTGGCATCACAGACATCATGAAGATGAAGCAAAATATGATGATTCTCCAACACCATCAGGATCTCAACTATAATCCTGGAAAGATGGAAGAACTCACAACATTTAGGATTCTACTAAAAACTCTTGAAACCTCAATACAGGCTAGACTAAATTATTTCAGAACAAACATGAGCACCACCAAGAAAGATCCTCCAATTCTTTACACTAATACATTTTTGTCTGGACTCAATCAGGTCTCCTTAGAGGTTTACATTTTCTCATTGGCCAAAGATTCTTGTTCCGAGTTGTCTTGTTCAGTTCTCTTCGTGCATCTTGAGCAACTACAATATTTAATTGAGATATGCTTTTTGTGAATGGCCTGGGATCTGCAAAGGATTCAAGGGAGTTCACTTTTTCAGGGAGTTGGGGAATGTTTTTCTCTGACTGGCAGAAAAACTGCTGATGGTAGGAAATGAATGAAAGAAATAATCTCAGGGAGGTGAGGAGAGGGGTCAGGAAAGCCAGGTGTGGTGGTGTTTCTCCCCCAATCCCTGCCAATTGCAACTTGTAACTTCAGGAGGTCTCTACTCGTTGACTTATTAAAATGAGAACTAGGTCAAGGGGGCTTGTGCAGTTGCCTGTTACAATGACCATGTGAGATCTTTTCTTGTGGTGACTGCTCTCTCTGCAAAACCTTTCTGTTTTCCCATGTGCGCATGTATGTCTTTGCACATGTCCATGTGGTGCTCTGGTGGCTGGGTGGGCCACCCATTGGTTGGAACTCACCCCTATGGCAACCATACAGGCTCCCCTCCTACTGCCTTCATCCTAGCCTGCATGCCTCCATGGAGTGTTTTGCTGCATTCTTGCTGGATTTTTTAACTAAATGTTTTGCTGCTGTGCTGCAGTATAGTTATGTATAGAGACACATAAAGATGTATATATATAAATATATATATATATTTTTAAGAACTGAAAATACAACTCGACCTCTAAATGACCCTATAATTTATTGTGCTAACCCAGGAATCCCTCCCCACCCCCACTACCCTACACACACATATGCCTCTACCAACTGCCCTAGTTCTTGGTGGAGCTTCTAAACTTTTGGTGCATTTTCAGCGTCTTAGAAGTGGCTGGGATCTACCTATGGCCCAGCTGATTCTGACGCCCCCTTAAAATTCTGAGCCAGGCCACAGAAAGGGGAACAAAAACATCAATGCCCTAGAGAAAGGGGCTAAGCTGGCATGCTGCCTTTTTTGCTCTATCTGTCCTGGACTCTACATCAGCAACTGCCCCAACCTATGCTGTCCCCTCACCCAATAAACAGTATATGGAGCAACGAGGCCTTGAGCTCTTTGACTTAGATGTCTGAGCAAAGGACTGCCTGACAATCAAGCCACAGCCTAGGCCCTTCCCCACAAGCTCCATCTTGGTCTGCTGTTGGTTAAGTCTCCAAATCACCTTTGAATCTCCCTTCTTGCTCCTTTCACTTGAGTACCAGAGGGAAATTCAAAGTGATCAGAGAGAACAAGGGCCTGGGAAAATGGAAGCTAAAAGCTTCTGCTTCTCCCATGGTTCTTCTTCCAAATTTCTCAAGAAAACAAACCAGGCCAAAATTGCTCCAAATCCCAATTAACATTTTTTGAATGCCTGTGCCCAGTCAGGCAAATCTAATCAAACTCCAGTATTTCCCCAGTGATTTCCTCTAGTCTGCCTTGTATCCCCACCCACCTTCAATTTATACCTTTAGGTAAATTTCCCTTCCCATTTACAACAGAAAGCCAGGAAACTGGCCTCTCCCCACTTCTCAGACAAACTTAGCGTGCTCAGTTACCTGACTCAGTCCACTGGCTGGTTCATCGAGGTGCACAATCCAACTCTAAGCACTGGTTCTCAACTCTGGAATTCCACCAGCCTAGCCCACTTAAACCAGCCACCTGTGTTCCACCTCTGCAGGGGTGAGGAGAAACATACTAACAAGGGGATAGTCCCCAGATGTCTGATTGCTTTGCCAAACAAACAAAAAAGTCTTAGCTCTACAACTAGTTAAGAAAGTTAATGGAAAAATATTGAGAGAAAACATTTAAAACTTATTTAAGCATCAGAATATGTTAACCTACTGTATGTATTTAAGTGGGGAATATGCTGTTGCTGTGTCTTTGGCTTTCTCTGCATTACTCTTTCTTCCCAGGAGGAGGTATTCAATCAAATCAGTAAGGCCACAGTCGTTGCAGCCCAACTTGACTCCTCCGTGGCTGCACACATTAACAGCTGCACACATGCTCACTCACAGAGTTGGGAACCAAGTTGCATTTTTTTCTCAGAAGAGCCAAATGAGCAAATTTAAGGAGACAAAAGAAAGTCCTGGGAGAGGGTAGCTTTTACTTGGCAGTGCCTAAGCAGGGCTGTGTCTTGTAATTATTTTTTAGTCACCGGTGACAGTAAACTGTAATAGTACTCCATCTCTTGTGCTTACTTTGCTGACTTACTACATATCTTTGTATGTTGTAATGCTACTGTTGCTCTGTTGTATCATCTGGATTCTGTTTCATTCACCCTGTCCTCCCAGCCTGATTCAGAATGAGATCAAATAAAACCACTAGGATTGGAAGCTGGAGTCAACTCATGGAGCAGAATTGATAGGCCATGAGACCTAGGAGCAGATGTGGCTAGCTAAATCACTTGGTTACCTCCTACACTGCTTAGTTACCAGTTGCTTTCCAAAAAAGGGAGACAGCTTTGCTGACCACTTGTTCTTGCTCATACTAGCTTGAAAGTGGTTATCTCTTTTTCAAGAGAGTTGGCTCAGCCTCTGGAAGTATAAGCTCCTTTCAGGACTTCATGGTTAACTTCTTACAGTAACATAGTTGTTCAGGTGGTGGGACCAGACACTAAATATCCCATCTCAATTCTGTTCAAAGTTGCCATCAAGAGCCAAAGTTCTGGGATTTGATTGCATCTTTCTGGCACTTTCTGATGGACTGATTGAGTGGGCAATTCCTAATCAAAAGAACTAGTGGGGAAGCAGAATGCCAGTAGATTTGGACTGTGCTTAACTGATTTTGGTGTCAACAATACAGGAGGTCAGCAGCTATCAGTCCCTTCACCAAAAAGAGGCCTGTGTTGTGTCCAAAGGAACAAGGGAAGAATAAGGAAGACATTTTCAGCTTAATAACTTAGGTTAAAGGTTGAGCAGAAGCAATAGTTGGGGTCAACGTCATCTTCCCTTGGGACATGAGTAGAAGAATTTTTGTTTCATAAGAAGTAGAAGATAATACCAAGGCAACCAAACTCATTAGCACCATTCCATCCTTGTAAAGGACCTTGATTGGTTTTATGGTTTGTGGAACTGCATCTGTCTATTCATCTAATCTTTAATCTATGTTGTATTCTATTTGTTGTTTTGATTCCTCAGAGGCCCCTGCAAATAAGCAGCAGGGCCAGGGGCTTGTTGGGGGGAGGAAACTGGGGTAATTATGGGGTAATGCAAAAAAGCAGAAAGTAAAGGTCTACAAAGTGTGCCTATTCCTCCTCCCCACAAAATGGAACACCACTCTTCAAAGTTAATAAAGTTTTGCTTCTTAAAGTATTTTAATAAATGGATAAACATAATTAACACCAATATCTCATCATTTACCTCAGGATGGGAGGAGTTGAATGGTGGTGGAAATGGGGAGTGGGTCATCCAAGCTCTAAACAAGCCACATGCATGTAGAAAATGGCATGTGGCGGTGGGGGTGGGATGGGCACAGCAGCAGCACAAACCAAGATTCTCCATCAGGGTGATCATAACACTAAAAGGGCTGCCACAGAAAGTTCTAAAACCTAAAACAACTCAGGACAAACTTGTGGGGAAATATACCTGCTACTATACTTCTAGAAGCCAATTTTCTGCAGAATCCAGATTCCAATGAAATGAATTAGGTTACAGGGGGGGTGAAGTGAGGTAGAGGAGTACAGCCCAGATTGCTAACTAAATGCATAAATACAAAAAGTAACTAGAAAAACTCTTGACAACACAATGTGCTCCCCTCAACTGACCACACATCACATACTCCTCTTCCCTCCAGAAGGGTTGAAGTGGGAAGGATTGTTCTTGTCAGATGCAAAGTTGGCTAAGCCTGGGATCAAAAGTGGTTCAATTTCTGCCCAATAGTGATGCTGGGGGAATCAGTTACTAGTCACATTTAATAGAGGCAACTGAGGCTGTACTAGACCAGGATTCTGCAAAATGCTATACCAGCATTTCTCACCAGGTAAGGATGGATATTCTAAATCCTCAACTTTCCAGTACTACTATCTCTTGTGTGCTGCTGTGCTTAGTCACTCAGTCTTGTCTGACTCTCTGCAACCCCATGGACTGTAGCCTGCCAGGTTCCTCTGTCCATGGGAATTCTCCAAGCAAGAATAATGGGGTGGGTTGCCATGCCTTCCTCCAGGTGATCTTTCCAAACCAGGGACTGAACCCAGTTCTCCCTCATTGCAGGCAGATTCTTTACCATCTGAGCAAAAAAAAAAAACTGTCTCTTAGAGACAAAACAGTTGTGACCTTCAGGACCACACATCAGTCTCTCCATAAAAATGATATTCTTATGCTTTATGAGTGAAACAGCCCTGTTGCTGAGGAGTTACCACCAGGGTGGGCCCTGTAATTCATGCTAAGATGTTTATACTACATCCTATAAACCTAGTAAAGTACCATCAGAATTGAATTTTGTCTGTTTTTTAAATTATCACACAATAGAATTGCTCTTTTATCTGTTGGTATATAATCTGGTGAAGTTTAACACATGTAGATATTCATGTAACCACCACCAGTATCAGGATACAGAAGTTTCCACTACCCCATAAATCTCCTTCGTATAATTCCATTAAATTAATTAATTAGGGTGTGCTGGGTCTTCATCACTGCACATGGGCTTGCCCTAGCTGTGGCGAGCAGGTCTACCCTCCAGTTGCAGTACAAGGGCTTCTCATTGCAGTGGCTTCTCTTGTTGCTGAGTATAGGCTCCAGGGTGTGTGGGCTTCAATAGCTGCTGCATGTAGGCTCAGTAGTTGCAACACACAGGCTTAGTTGCCTCATAGCCTGTGGAATCTTCCTGGACCACGGATAGAATCTGTGTCCCCTGCATTGGCAGGCAGAATCTTTACTGCGCCACCAGGAAAGTCCTGTATAATTCCTTTAAGGTAACCTCTAACCTCTTATCTATTTGCCATCCTTACAGTTTAGTCCATTCAAGAATGGCATAGAATATGTAGCCATTTGAGACAAGCTTGTTTAACTCAGCACAATGCCTTTCAGATCCTTTCAAGTTGTTATATGATCAACAGTTTGTTCCTTTTTATCGTTGAATAGCATTCCATTATATTGATCTACTAGTTTGTTTATCCATCTAGTCACTGAAGGACCTTTAGTTTGTTTCCAGTTTTAGGCAATTATTAATAAAGCTGTTATAAACATTCATATCCAGGTTATTGTATCCACTTCTCTAGGATAAATACCCAGGAGTGTGATTGATGGATTATATGATAAATACATGTTTAACCTGATCAGAAACTTCCAAACTATTTTCCAGAATGGCTGTACCATTTTGCATACAAAAAAGCAATGCTTGAAAGTTTCACTTCCTACACATTTTCACCAGCTCTTGATATTCAGTAATTTTTATTTTAGCCATTCTATGGAGTCGCACAGAGTCGGACATGACTGACGTGACTTAGCAGCAGCAGCAACAGGTGTTCAGTGGCACCTCATCATAGCATTTCCTTAATAGCTAATGATGTTGAATATCTTTTCATGTGCTTATTGGTCATACTTAAATTTTCTTTGGTGAAATAGCTGCTAAAATTATTTTCCCTCTTTATAACTGTGCTTTTCATTTATTCATTACTGAATTTTCAGAATTCTTTACATATCCTGGATCCAAGTTCTTTTTCAGATATATGATTTCCAAATATCTCCTGCCAGTCCATAGTTTGTCTTTTCATCCTCTCAACAATATCTTTCAGAGGAAAATTTTTCTGTTTTTATAAAAAGAACAATTCATCATTTTTTCTTCTATGAACAGTACTTTATTGTCATATCTAAAAAACCAACTCAATGGTTTTTAACCAGGGTTACTTTGTCCCCAGGGACATTGGGCAATGTCTGGATACATTTTTGGCTGTCATGAATTGGGGGGCATTGTGTTACTGGTTTCTCATGGGTAAAGGCTAGGTGCTACTGCTGCTAAGTCACTTCAGTCGTGTCCGACCCTGTGTGACCCCATAGACGGCAGCCCACCAGGCTCCCCAATCCCTGGGATTCTCCAGGCAAGAACACTGGAGTGGGTTGCCATGTCCTTCTCCAATGCATGAAAGTGAAAAGTGAAAGTGAAGTTGCTCAGTCGTGTCCAACTCTTAGTGACCCCATGGACTGCAGCCCACCAGGCTCCTCCATCCACCAGATTTTCCAGGCAAGAGTACTGGAGTGGGGTGCCATTGCCTTCTAGAGATGGTGCTAAATATCCCACGTGCATGTATGCTTAGTTGTTCAGTCATGTCCAACTCTTTGTGACCCCTTGGACTGTAGCCCACCAGGCTCCTCTGTCCATGGGGATACTCCAGGCAAGAATACTAGGGTGGGTTACCATGTCCTCCTCCAGGGGATCTTCCAGAACCAGGGATCCAATCCGTGTCTCTTATGTCTCCTGCATTGGCAGGTGGGTTCTTTCCTATTAGTGCCACCTGGGAAGCCCAAATATCCTACAACACACAGCAACATTTCCCTGACAAAGAATTATCAGGCCAAAAATGTCAGTGGTGCTGCTGCTCAGAAACCCAAATTTAACTCCAGGTCACAAAAATTTTCCTTTATATTGATTTCTAAAGGTTTTATAGTTTTATGTTTTAGTTTTAGATTGATGACTCATTTTGAGCTAATTTTTGTATAATGAAGGATGTTTAGGTGAAGGTCCATCGTTTAGCATATGGATGTTCAATTGCTCCAATACCATGTAGTAAAAAAGACTGCCATCAACACAGAACTGTTTTTTGCACCTTTCTCAAAAATCAAGTAGCCATAATTGTGTGGGTCTAATTTTGGGCTGTCTGTTACATTGTCTTGCCTCTCTCTTTCCCAGTTGTGGCTGCTGTTCAGTCACTAAGTCATGTCTGACTCTTTGCAACCCCTGGACTGAAGCATGCCAAGCTCCTCTGTCCTCCACTATCTCTTGGAGTTTTCTCAAATTCATGTTTGTTAAGTCAGTGATGCTATCTAACCATCTCTTCTACTGCCACCCTCTTCTCTTCTTGCCTTCAATCTTTTCCAGCATCACAGTCTTTTCCAATGAGTTGGTTCCTCAAATCAGATGGCCAAAATATTGGAACTTCAGCTTCAATATCAGTCCTTCCAACAGATTCATGATTGATTTCCTTTAGGATTGACTGGTTTGATCTTTTTTAAATTTCTTCTATTTATTAATTGTTTGGGTTTATTTATTTATTTATTATCAAAGGATAATTGCTTTACAGAATTTTGTTGTTTTCTGTC
The DNA here is from genome assembly GCA_006410675.1 of Oreotragus oreotragus. Lineage (NCBI taxonomy): Eukaryota > Metazoa > Chordata > Mammalia > Artiodactyla > Bovidae > Oreotragus > Oreotragus oreotragus. Next base: position 354,218 of record SJYX01001344.1, read on the forward strand.
AAACCTCAACATGAATCAGCCATCAGTTCAATTCAGTCGCTCAGTCGTGACTGACTCTTTGCAACCCCATGGACTTCAGCACACCAGGCCTCCCTGTCCATCACCAACTCCCGGAGTTTACCCAAACTCATGTCCATTGAGTCAGTGATGCCATCCAACCATCTCATCCTCTGTTGTCCCCTTCTCCTCCCACCCTCAATCAGCCATAGGCATACATATAGTCCCACCCTTTTGAGCCTCCCTCCCATCTCCTGCCCCTTCCCACCCCTCTAGGTTGATACAGAGCCCCTGTTTGAGTTTCCTGAGCCATATAGTAAATTCCAGTTGGCTATCTATTTTACATATGGTAATTTAAGTTTCCATGTTACTCTTTCCATACATCTCACCATATCCTCCCCTCTCCCCATGTTCATAAGTCTATTCTCTATGTCTGTTTCTCCATTGTTGCCATGTAAGTAAATTCAATACCATTTTCCTAGATTCCATATATATGCATTAGAATATGATATTTATCTTTCTCTTTCTGACTTACTTCACTCTGTATAATAGGTTCTAGGTTCATTCACCTCATTAGAACTGACTCAAATGCGTTCTTTTTTATGGCTGACTAATATTTTGTTGTGTATATGTACAACAAGTTCTTTATCCACTCATCTGTCGATGGACACCTAGGTTGCTTCCATGTTCTACCTATTGTAAATAGTGATGCAATGAACAATGGCATACATGTGTCTGTTTCTTTTTGGTTTCCTCAGTTAGAACTGACTCAAATGCGTTCTTTTTTATGGCTGACTAATATTTTGTTGTGTATATGTACAACAAGTTCTTTATCCACTCATCTGTCGATGGACACCTAGGTTGCTTCCATGTTCTACCTATTGTAAATAGTGATGCAATGAACAATGGCATACATGTGTCTGTTTCTTTTTGGTTTCCTCAGGGCATCTGTCTAGGAGTGGGATTGCTGGGTCATACAGTGATTTTATTCCTAGTTTTTTAAGGAATCTCTATACCCTCTTCCAGAGTGGCTGTATCAATTTACATTCCCAACAAGAGTGCAAGAGCATTCCCTTTTCTCTACACCCTCTCCAGCATTTATTGTTTGTAGACTTTTTGATGAAGGTCATTCTGACCAGTGTGAGGTAATATCTCATTATTGTTCAGATTTTCATTTCTCTAATAATGATTGATTGTTGAGCAGCTTTTCGTGTGTTTATTAGCCACCTGTATGTCTTCTTTGGAGAAATGTCTGTTTAGGTTTTTCCCACTTGTTGACTGGCTTGTTTCTTTTTCAGGTATTGAGTTATATGCGCTGCTTGTATATTTTGGAAATTAATCCTTTGTCAAGTGTTTCACTTGCTTTTATTTTCTCCCATTCTGAACATTGTCTTTTCACCTTGCTTATAGTTTCCTTTGCTGTGCAAAAGCTTTTAAGTTTAATCAAGTCCTACTTGCTTACTTTCGTTTTTATTTCCATTACTCTAGGAGGTGGGTCATAGAGGATCTTGCTTTAATTTATGTCATCTAATGTTCTGCCTATTATTTCCTCTAAGAGTTTTATAGTTTCTGGTCTTACATTTAGGTCTTTAATCCATGTTGAGTTTATCTTTGTGTATGGTGTTAGGAGATGTTCTAATTTCATTCTTTTACATGTAGCTGTCCAGTTTTCCCAGCACCATTTATTGAAGAGGCTGTCTTTGACCCATTGTATATTCTTGCCTCCTTTGTCAAAAATAAGGTGCCCATACATGCATGGGCTTATTTCTGGGCTTTCTATCTTGTTCCATTGGTCTATATTTCTGTTTTTGTGCCAGTACCATACTGTCTTGATAACTGTAGCTTTGTAGTATAATCTGAAGTCAGGAAGGTTGATTCCTCCAGCTCCATTCTTCTTTCTCAAGACTGCTTTAGCCATTCGGGGTCTTTTGTGTTTCCATATGAATTGTGATTTTTTTTTATTCTAGTACTGTGAAAAATGCCATTGGTGATTTGATAGGGATCACATTGAATCTGTAAATTGCATTTGGTAGTATAGTCATTTTCACAATGTTGATTCTTCCTACCCAGGAACATGGAATATCTCTCCATCTGTTTATGTCATCTTTGATTTCTTTCATTAATGTCTTATAATTTTCTGTGTACAGTTCTTTTCTCTCCTTAGGTAAGTTTATTCCTAGATATTTAATTATTTTTCTTGCAATTGTGAATGGGATTGATTCCTTAATTTCTCTTTCTGATTTTTCATTGTTAGTATATAGAAATGCAAGTGATTTCTGTGTACTGATTTTGTATCTTGCAACTGCTAAATTCATTGATTTGCTCTAGTGATTTTCTGATACTATTTTTAGGGTTTTCTATGTATAGTATCATGTCATCTGCAAACAGTGAGAGCTTTACTTTTTCTTTTCCAATCTGGATTCCTTTTATTTCTTTTTCTTCTCTGATTGCTGTAGCTAGAATTTCCAGACTATGTTGAATAATAGTGGCAACAGTGGACATCCTCATCATCTTCCTGATTTTAGAGGGAATACTTTCAGTCTTTCACCATTGAGAATAATGTTTGCTGTAGGCTTAGCATATATGGCCTCTAATATGTTGAGGTAGGTTCCTTCTATGACCATTTTTTAAAGAGTTTTAATTATAAATGAGTACTGAATTTTGTCAAAGGCTTTTTCTGCATCTATTGAGATTATCATATGGTTTTTACCTTTCAATTTGTTAATATGGTATATCCTATTAATTGATTTGCATATACTGAAGAATCCTTGCATCCCTGGAATAAACCCAATTTGATCATGGTATATGAGCTTTTTGATGTGTTGCTGAATTCTGTTTGCTAAAATTTTGTTGAGGATTTTTGCATCTATGTTCATCACTGATATTGGCCTGTAGTTTTATTTTTTTGTGTTGTCTTTGAAAGGTTTTGGTATCAGGGTGATCACCATCACCCTGGCCTTGGAGAATGAGTTTGGAAGTGTTCCTTCCTCTGCAATTTTTTGAAAATGTTCCCTGGTGGCTCAGAGGTTAAAGCATCTGCCTCCAATGCGGGAGACCTGGGTTCGATCCCTGGGTCGGGAAGATTCCCTGGAGAAGAAAATGGCAATCCACTCCAGTATTCTTGCCTGGAGAATCCTGTGGACAGAGAAGCCTAGTAGGTTACAGTCCACGGGGTCGCAAAGAGTCGGACACGACTGAGTGACTTCACCTCACCTAGAAGGATAGGCATTAGCTCTTCTCTAAATGTTTGACAGAATTCTCCTTTGAAGCCTCTGGTCCTGGACATTTGTTTTGGGGAGGTTTTTTAATCACAGCTTCAATTTCAGTGCTTATAACTGGGTTGTTCATAATTGCTACTCCTTCCTGGTTCAGTCTTGGATGATTGAACTTTTCTAAGCATCTGTCCATTTCTTCCAGGTTATCTATTTTATTGCCATATAGCTGTTGTTCATAATAGTCTCTTAAAATTCGTGGTATGTCTGCATTTTCTGCTGTAACCTCTCCTTTTTCATTTCTAATTTTGTTGACTTGATTCTTCTTTTTTTCTTGATGAGTCTGGCTAAAGGTTTGTCAAGTTTGTTTATTTTCTCAAAGAACCAGCTTTTAGTTTTATTTGTTTTTACTATTGTTTCTTTCATTTCTTTTTCACTTATTTCTGCTTGGATCTTTATGATTTCTTTCCTTCTGCTAATTTGGGGGGGGGTTTGTTCTTCTTTTTCCAGTTGTTTTAGCTATAAAGTTAGGTTGTCTATTCAATGTTTTTCTTGTTTCTTGAGGTACGATTGTATTGCTATAAACTTCCCTCTTAGGACTGCTTTTGCTGCATCTCATAAGTTTTGAGTTGTCATGTTTTCATTGTCATTTGTGTCTAGAAATTTTTTGATTTCCCTTTTTATTTCTTCAGTAATCTGTTATTTAGAGTCATGTTGTTTAATCTCCATGTGTTTGTGTTTCTTACATTTTTTTTCTTGTAATTGTTATCTAGTCTCACAGCATTGCAGTCAGAGAAGTTGCTTGACACAATTTCAGTTTTCTTAAATTTACTGAAGTTTGATTTGTGACTCAAGAGGTAGTCTATCCTGGAGAATGTTCCATGTGCACTTGAGAAGAAAGTGTATTCTGCATTTGGATGGAATGTCCTGAAGATATCAATGTGATCCATCTCATTTAATGTATCATTTAAGATTTGTGTTTCCTTATTAATTTTCTGTTTTGATCATTTGTCCATTGATGTGAGTGGGGTGTTAAAGTCTTCTACTATTATTGTGTTACTGTCAGTTTCTTTTATGTTTGTTGCTGTTTCTCTTATGTATTGAGGTGCTCCTATGTTGGGTACATAGATATTTACAATTGCTATATCTTCCTCTTGGATTCATCCCTTGATCATTATGTAGTGTCCTTCCTTATCTCTTGTAATAGTCTTTATTTTAAGGTCTATTTTGTGTGATATGAGAATTGCTTCCCATTTGCATGGAATATATTTTTCCATCCTCTCACTTTCAGTCTGCATGTGTCTTGAGGTCTGAAGTGGGTATCTTGTAGACAACATATGTATAGGTCTTGTTTTTGTACCCATTCAGCCAGTCTGTGTCCTTTGGTGGGAGCATTTAATCCATTTACACTTAAAGTAATTACTGATATATATGTTCCTATTACCATTTTTTTAATTGTTTGGGGTTGATTTTGTACATCTTTTTTCTTCTCTTGTATTTCTTGACTGTATTAATCCCTTTAATATTTGTTGTAGAGCTGGTTTGGTGGTACTATATTCTCTTAACTTTTGCTTGTCTGAAAGCCTTTTTATTTCTCCATCAATTTTGAATGAGTTCCTTGCCAGGTACAGTAATCTTGGGTGTAGATTATTCCCTTTCAGTACTTTAAATATATCCTGCCATTCCTTTCTGGCCTGCAGAGTTTTTGCTGAAAGATCAGGTGTTAAGTGTATGGGGTTTCCCTTGTATGATACTTGTTGCTTCTCCCTTGCTACTTTTAATATTCTTTCTTTGTGTTTAGTCTTTGTTAGTTTGATTAGTATGTGTCTTGGGGCATTTCTCCTTGGGTTTATCCTGTATGGGACTTTTTGTGCCTCTTGGACTTGATTGACTATTTCCTTTTCCATGTTGGGGAATTTTTCAACTCTAATCTCCTCAAAAAATTTTCTCATACCCTTTCTTTTTCTCTTCTGGGACAACTATAATTCGAATGTTGGTGTGTTTGATATTGTCCCAGAGGTCTCTGAGACTATCCTCAGTTCTTTTCATTCTTTTCATTCTACTCTGCTCTTCAGAAGTTATTTCCACCATTTTATCTTCCAGCTCACTGATTCGTTTTTCTGCTTTAGATATTCTGCTATTGATTCCTTCTAGGGTATTTTTAATTTCAGTAATTGTTTTNATGTTGGTGTGTTTGATATTGTCCCAGAGGTCTCTGAGACTATCCTCAGTTCTTTTCATTCTTTTCATTCTACTCTGCTCTTCAGAAGTTATTTCCACCATTTTATCTTCCAGCTCACTGATTCGTTTTTCTGCTTTAGATATTCTGCTATTGATTCCTTCTAGGGTATTTTTAATTTCAGTAATTGTTTTGTCTCTGCATGGTTATTCTTTAATTCTTCTAGGTCTTTGTTAATTGATTCTTGCATTTTCTCCATTTTTTCAATGTTTTTGATCATCTTTATTATCGTTATTCTGAATTCTTTTTCAAGTAGTTTGCCTATTTTCTGTTCATTTATTTGGACTTCTGTGTTTCTAGTTCCTTCATCTGTGTAGTATTTCTCTACCTTTTATTTTTTTTTAACTTACTGTGTTTGAGGTCTCCTTTTCCCAGGCTTCAAGAAAAGTTGAATTCTTTCCTTGAGGAAGGTTGAATTCTTCCTTCCTTTTGGTTTCTTCCCTCCTAAGGTTGGTCCAGCAGTTTGTGTAAGTTTCGTATAGGGTCAGATTTGTGCTGAGTTTTTGTTTGCTTGTTTTCCTCTGATGGGCAAGGCTGAGTGAGGTGGTAATCCTGTCTGCTGATGACTGGGTTTGTATTTTTGTNAGGAAAATTTTTCTGTTTTTATAAAAAGAACAATTCATCATTTTTTCTTCTATGAACAGTACTTTATTGTCATATCTAAAAAACCAACTCAATGGTTTTTAACCAGGGTTACTTTGTCCCCAGGGACATTGGGCAATGTCTGGATACATTTTTGGCTGTCATGAATTGGGGGGCATTGTGTTACTGGTTTCTCATGGGTAAAGGCTAGGTGCTACTGCTGCTAAGTCACTTCAGTCGTGTCCGACCCTGTGTGACCCCATAGACGGCAGCCCACCAGGCTCCCCAATCCCTGGGATTCTCCAGGCAAGAACACTGGAGTGGGTTGCCATGTCCTTCTCCAATGCATGAAAGTGAAAAGTGAAAGTGAAGTTGCTCAGTCGTGTCCAACTCTTAGTGACCCCATGGACTGCAGCCCACCAGGCTCCTCCATCCACCAGATTTTCCAGGCAAGAGTACTGGAGTGGGGTGCCATTGCCTTCTAGAGATGGTGCTAAATATCCCACGTGCATGTATGCTTAGTTGTTCAGTCATGTCCAACTCTTTGTGACCCCTTGGACTGTAGCCCACCAGGCTCCTCTGTCCATGGGGATACTCCAGGCAAGAATACTAGGGTGGGTTACCATGTCCTCCTCCAGGGGATCTTCCAGAACCAGGGATCCAATCCGTGTCTCTTATGTCTCCTGCATTGGCAGGTGGGTTCTTTCCTATTAGTGCCACCTGGGAAGCCCAAATATCCTACAACACACAGCAACATTTCCCTGACAAAGAATTATCAGGCCAAAAATGTCAGTGGTGCTGCTGCTCAGAAACCCAAATTTAACTCCAGGTCACAAAAATTTTCCTTTATATTGATTTCTAAAGGTTTTATAGTTTTATGTTTTAGTTTTAGATTGATGACTCATTTTGAGCTAATTTTTGTATAATGAAGGATGTTTAGGTGAAGGTCCATCGTTTAGCATATGGATGTTCAATTGCTCCAATACCATGTAGTAAAAAAGACTGCCATCAACACAGAACTGTTTTTTGCACCTTTCTCAAAAATCAAGTAGCCATAATTGTGTGGGTCTAATTTTGGGCTGTCTGTTACATTGTCTTGCCTCTCTCTTTCCCAGTTGTGGCTGCTGTTCAGTCACTAAGTCATGTCTGACTCTTTGCAACCCCTGGACTGAAGCATGCCAAGCTCCTCTGTCCTCCACTATCTCTTGGAGTTTTCTCAAATTCATGTTTGTTAAGTCAGTGATGCTATCTAACCATCTCTTCTACTGCCACCCTCTTCTCTTCTTGCCTTCAATCTTTTCCAGCATCACAGTCTTTTCCAATGAGTTGGTTCCTCAAATCAGATGGCCAAAATATTGGAACTTCAGCTTCAATATCAGTCCTTCCAACAGATTCATGATTGATTTCCTTTAGGATTGACTGGTTTGATCTTTTTTAAATTTCTTCTATTTATTAATTGTTTGGGTTTATTTATTTATTTATTATCAAAGGATAATTGCTTTACAGAATTTTGTTGTTTTCTGTCAAACCTCAACATGAATCAGCCATCAGTTCAATTCAGTCGCTCAGTCGTGACTGACTCTTTGCAACCCCATGGACTTCAGCACACCAGGCCTCCCTGTCCATCACCAACTCCCGGAGTTTACCCAAACTCATGTCCATTGAGTCAGTGATGCCATCCAACCATCTCATCCTCTGTTGTCCCCTTCTCCTCCCACCCTCAATCAGCCATAGGCATACATATAGTCCCACCCTTTTGAGCCTCCCTCCCATCTCCTGCCCCTTCCCACCCCTCTAGGTTGATACAGAGCCCCTGTTTGAGTTTCCTGAGCCATATAGTAAATTCCAGTTGGCTATCTATTTTACATATGGTAATTTAAGTTTCCATGTTACTCTTTCCATACATCTCACCATATCCTCCCCTCTCCCCATGTTCATAAGTCTATTCTCTATGTCTGTTTCTCCATTGTTGCCATGTAAGTAAATTCAATACCATTTTCCTAGATTCCATATATATGCATTAGAATATGATATTTATCTTTCTCTTTCTGACTTACTTCACTCTGTATAATAGGTTCTAGGTTCATTCACCTCATTAGAACTGACTCAAATGCGTTCTTTTTTATGGCTGACTAATATTTTGTTGTGTATATGTACAACAAGTTCTTTATCCACTCATCTGTCGATGGACACCTAGGTTGCTTCCATGTTCTACCTATTGTAAATAGTGATGCAATGAACAATGGCATACATGTGTCTGTTTCTTTTTGGTTTCCTCAGGGCATCTGTCTAGGAGTGGGATTGCTGGGTCATACAGTGATTTTATTCCTAGTTTTTTAAGGAATCTCTATACCCTCTTCCAGAGTGGCTGTATCAATTTACATTCCCAACAAGAGTGCAAGAGCATTCCCTTTTCTCTACACCCTCTCCAGCATTTATTGTTTGTAGACTTTTTGATGAAGGTCATTCTGACCAGTGTGAGGTAATATCTCATTATTGTTCAGATTTTCATTTCTCTAATAATGATTGATTGTTGAGCAGCTTTTCGTGTGTTTATTAGCCACCTGTATGTCTTCTTTGGAGAAATGTCTGTTTAGGTTTTTCCCACTTGTTGACTGGCTTGTTTCTTTTTCAGGTATTGAGTTATATGCGCTGCTTGTATATTTTGGAAATTAATCCTTTGTCAAGTGTTTCACTTGCTTTTATTTTCTCCCATTCTGAACATTGTCTTTTCACCTTGCTTATAGTTTCCTTTGCTGTGCAAAAGCTTTTAAGTTTAATCAAGTCCTACTTGCTTACTTTCGTTTTTATTTCCATTACTCTAGGAGGTGGGTCATAGAGGATCTTGCTTTAATTTATGTCATCTAATGTTCTGCCTATTATTTCCTCTAAGAGTTTTATAGTTTCTGGTCTTACATTTAGGTCTTTAATCCATGTTGAGTTTATCTTTGTGTATGGTGTTAGGAGATGTTCTAATTTCATTCTTTTACATGTAGCTGTCCAGTTTTCCCAGCACCATTTATTGAAGAGGCTGTCTTTGACCCATTGTATATTCTTGCCTCCTTTGTCAAAAATAAGGTGCCCATACATGCATGGGCTTATTTCTGGGCTTTCTATCTTGTTCCATTGGTCTATATTTCTGTTTTTGTGCCAGTACCATACTGTCTTGATAACTGTAGCTTTGTAGTATAATCTGAAGTCAGGAAGGTTGATTCCTCCAGCTCCATTCTTCTTTCTCAAGACTGCTTTAGCCATTCGGGGTCTTTTGTGTTTCCATATGAATTGTGATTTTTTTTTATTCTAGTACTGTGAAAAATGCCATTGGTGATTTGATAGGGATCACATTGAATCTGTAAATTGCATTTGGTAGTATAGTCATTTTCACAATGTTGATTCTTCCTACCCAGGAACATGGAATATCTCTCCATCTGTTTATGTCATCTTTGATTTCTTTCATTAATGTCTTATAATTTTCTGTGTACAGTTCTTTTCTCTCCTTAGGTAAGTTTATTCCTAGATATTTAATTATTTTTCTTGCAATTGTGAATGGGATTGATTCCTTAATTTCTCTTTCTGATTTTTCATTGTTAGTATATAGAAATGCAAGTGATTTCTGTGTACTGATTTTGTATCTTGCAACTGCTAAATTCATTGATTTGCTCTAGTGATTTTCTGATACTATTTTTAGGGTTTTCTATGTATAGTATCATGTCATCTGCAAACAGTGAGAGCTTTACTTTTTCTTTTCCAATCTGGATTCCTTTTATTTCTTTTTCTTCTCTGATTGCTGTAGCTAGAATTTCCAGACTATGTTGAATAATAGTGGCAACAGTGGACATCCTCATCATCTTCCTGATTTTAGAGGGAATACTTTCAGTCTTTCACCATTGAGAATAATGTTTGCTGTAGGCTTAGCATATATGGCCTCTAATATGTTGAGGTAGGTTCCTTCTATGACCATTTTTTAAAGAGTTTTAATTATAAATGAGTACNTTCCAGACTATGTTGAATAATAGTGGCAACAGTGGACATCCTCATCATCTTCCTGATTTTAGAGGGAATACTTTCAGTCTTTCACCATTGAGAATAATGTTTGCTGTAGGCTTAGCATATATGGCCTCTAATATGTTGAGGTAGGTTCCTTCTATGACCATTTTTTAAAGAGTTTTAATTATAAATGAGTACTGAATTTTGTCAAAGGCTTTTTCTGCATCTATTGAGATTATCATATGGTTTTTACCTTTCAATTTGTTAATATGGTATATCCTATTAATTGATTTGCATATACTGAAGAATCCTTGCATCCCTGGAATAAACCCAATTTGATCATGGTATATGAGCTTTTTGATGTGTTGCTGAATTCTGTTTGCTAAAATTTTGTTGAGGATTTTTGCATCTATGTTCATCACTGATATTGGCCTGTAGTTTTATTTTTTTGTGTTGTCTTTGAAAGGTTTTGGTATCAGGGTGATCACCATCACCCTGGCCTTGGAGAATGAGTTTGGAAGTGTTCCTTCCTCTGCAATTTTTTGAAAATGTTCCCTGGTGGCTCAGAGGTTAAAGCATCTGCCTCCAATGCGGGAGACCTGGGTTCGATCCCTGGGTCGGGAAGATTCCCTGGAGAAGAAAATGGCAATCCACTCCAGTATTCTTGCCTGGAGAATCCTGTGGACAGAGAAGCCTAGTAGGTTACAGTCCACGGGGTCGCAAAGAGTCGGACACGACTGAGTGACTTCACCTCACCTAGAAGGATAGGCATTAGCTCTTCTCTAAATGTTTGACAGAATTCTCCTTTGAAGCCTCTGGTCCTGGACATTTGTTTTGGGGAGGTTTTTTAATCACAGCTTCAATTTCAGTGCTTATAACTGGGTTGTTCATAATTGCTACTCCTTCCTGGTTCAGTCTTGGATGATTGAACTTTTCTAAGCATCTGTCCATTTCTTCCAGGTTATCTATTTTATTGCCATATAGCTGTTGTTCATAATAGTCTCTTAAAATTCGTGGTATGTCTGCATTTTCTGCTGTAACCTCTCCTTTTTCATTTCTAATTTTGTTGACTTGATTCTTCTTTTTTTCTTGATGAGTCTGGCTAAAGGTTTGTCAAGTTTGTTTATTTTCTCAAAGAACCAGCTTTTAGTTTTATTTGTTTTTACTATTGTTTCTTTCATTTCTTTTTCACTTATTTCTGCTTGGATCTTTATGATTTCTTTCCTTCTGCTAATTTGGGGGGGGGTTTGTTCTTCTTTTTCCAGTTGTTTTAGCTATAAAGTTAGGTTGTCTATTCAATGTTTTTCTTGTTTCTTGAGGTACGATTGTATTGCTATAAACTTCCCTCTTAGGACTGCTTTTGCTGCATCTCATAAGTTTTGAGTTGTCATGTTTTCATTGTCATTTGTGTCTAGAAATTTTTTGATTTCCCTTTTTATTTCTTCAGTAATCTGTTATTTAGAGTCATGTTGTTTAATCTCCATGTGTTTGTGTTTCTTACATTTTTTTTCTTGTAATTGTTATCTAGTCTCACAGCATTGCAGTCAGAGAAGTTGCTTGACACAATTTCAGTTTTCTTAAATTTACTGAAGTTTGATTTGTGACTCAAGAGGTAGTCTATCCTGGAGAATGTTCCATGTGCACTTGAGAAGAAAGTGTATTCTGCATTTGGATGGAATGTCCTGAAGATATCAATGTGATCCATCTCATTTAATGTATCATTTAAGATTTGTGTTTCCTTATTAATTTTCTGTTTTGATCATTTGTCCATTGATGTGAGTGGGGTGTTAAAGTCTTCTACTATTATTGTGTTACTGTCAGTTTCTTTTATGTTTGTTGCTGTTTCTCTTATGTATTGAGGTGCTCCTATGTTGGGTACATAGATATTTACAATTGCTATATCTTCCTCTTGGATTCATCCCTTGATCATTATGTAGTGTCCTTCCTTATCTCTTGTAATAGTCTTTATTTTAAGGTCTATTTTGTGTGATATGAGAATTGCTTCCCATTTGCATGGAATATATTTTTCCATCCTCTCACTTTCAGTCTGCATGTGTCTTGAGGTCTGAAGTGGGTATCTTGTAGACAACATATGTATAGGTCTTGTTTTTGTACCCATTCAGCCAGTCTGTGTCCTTTGGTGGGAGCATTTAATCCATTTACACTTAAAGTAATTACTGATATATATGTTCCTATTACCATTTTTTTAATTGTTTGGGGTTGATTTTGTACATCTTTTTTCTTCTCTTGTATTTCTTGACTGTATTAATCCCTTTAATATTTGTTGTAGAGCTGGTTTGGTGGTACTATATTCTCTTAACTTTTGCTTGTCTGAAAGCCTTTTTATTTCTCCATCAATTTTGAATGAGTTCCTTGCCAGGTACAGTAATCTTGGGTGTAGATTATTCCCTTTCAGTACTTTAAATATATCCTGCCATTCCTTTCTGGCCTGCAGAGTTTTTGCTGAAAGATCAGGTGTTAAGTGTATGGGGTTTCCCTTGTATGATACTTGTTGCTTCTCCCTTGCTACTTTTAATATTCTTTCTTTGTGTTTAGTCTTTGTTAGTTTGATTAGTATGTGTCTTGGGGCATTTCTCCTTGGGTTTATCCTGTATGGGACTTTTTGTGCCTCTTGGACTTGATTGACTATTTCCTTTTCCATGTTGGGGAATTTTTCAACTCTAATCTCCTCAAAAAATTTTCTCATACCCTTTCTTTTTCTCTTCTGGGACAACTATAATTCGAATGTTGGTGTGTTTGATATTGTCCCAGAGGTCTCTGAGACTATCCTCAGTTCTTTTCATTCTTTTCATTCTACTCTGCTCTTCAGAAGTTATTTCCACCATTTTATCTTCCAGCTCACTGATTCGTTTTTCTGCTTTAGATATTCTGCTATTGATTCCTTCTAGGGTATTTTTAATTTCAGTAATTGTTTTGTCTCTGCATGGTTATTCTTTAATTCTTCTAGGTCTTTGTTAATTGATTCTTGCATTTTCTCCATTTTTTCAATGTTTTTGATCATCTTTATTATCGTTATTCTGAATTCTTTTTCAAGTAGTTTGCCTATTTTCTGTTCATTTATTTGGACTTCTGTGTTTCTAGTTCCTTCATCTGTGTAGTATTTCTCTACCTTTTATTTTTTTTTAACTTACTGTGTTTGAGGTCTCCTTTTCCCAGGCTTCAAGAAAAGTTGAATTCTTTCCTTGAGGAAGGTTGAATTCTTCCTTCCTTTTGGTTTCTTCCCTCCTAAGGTTGGTCCAGCAGTTTGTGTAAGTTTCGTATAGGGTCAGATTTGTGCTGAGTTTTTGTTTGCTTGTTTTCCTCTGATGGGCAAGGCTGAGTGAGGTGGTAATCCTGTCTGCTGATGACTGGGTTTGTATTTTTGTTTTGTTTGTTGTTTAGATGAGGCTTCCTGCACAGGGTACTACTGGTGGTTGGGTGATGCTGGGTCTTACATTCAAGGGGTTTCATTTGTGTGAGTTCTGACTATTTGATACTCCCTAGGGTTCTTTCTCTCCAAGTCTAGGGTCTTGGAATCAGTGCTCCCACTCCAAAGGCTCAGGGCTTGATCTCTGAGGAGAGCAAGCTAATAAGTAGCAAGCACAGAAGGGAGGTCAGTCACCAAGAGGTCACCCCTGTTCACTGTGCTAAGATGAACTGTGTCAGTTCTCTGATTCCTTCCTTTAACCTTGATGGGTAACAGCTGGACTACAGGAAGTAATGATATTTGAAACTCAGGTTTTGGAAAGTACACAACATGCTCCAGGGCCACACTGTGACGTCATGGGGTGGGAGAATTGGAGAGAGAGAGAACTTGGACAGAATCTGGGGCTCTGCCTGTTAGGGTCCAAGGTTGGGGTACTTAGGGTTTTGCAGGTTCACATTGTCAAGAGGAAGAAATTTTTCCTCCACCATTGTAGATTCTTTTGACTAGTTTCAGGAAGCAGAGATGCAGGTGGGCTCTCAAAGTTAGGTCTATAGGGTATGGGCAGTCAGGTATTTATTTATTATTTTTTAAATATAAATTTATTTATTTTAATTGGAGGTTAATTACTTTATAATATTGTATTGGTTTTACCATAAAAGAGGCATTTCTTTGAAAACTTCAGGAGACATCCAATCCTTGGGGTCACAAAGATCCTCTGGAGAAGGAAATGGCAACCCACTTTACCATTCTTCACTGGGAAATCCCATGGACAGAGGACCCTGGCTGGCTACAGACCATGTAGTCTCAAAAGACAGGACTTAGCGACTAGGTTCTTAAAGATTCCACAGCTAACTGCTATATGGCTTAATCCATACAAAGCTTTACATGGTAAGTGCTGTATGAGTTATCTATTTTTTATTATAATGCATTTTTGCACTACTTATGTAATTTAAAAGTAAATAATATGTTTGTGTTTGCATTAATAACTCTCTGAACCCAACTGCCTGCCAAGCATAAGGATCATTTATTACAACCCCTCCATTCCAAAAGCCCAGCACAAGGTCCAGCATTTAATGGCCTTGTTGTGAACACATGCTGCAGGGACCAGCCTGCCGATTCTTACCACTCCCCACACCCTAGTGAGATCCTAAAATCAACATTCACCACACCACACTAATCCTCCCTCAGATAGCACAGCTGCCAGCCATCCAAAATGCAGGCGCAAGAAGTGGTTTGACCTTCTTGCTGTCCAAGGGACTCTAAAGAGTCTTATCCAGCACCACAATTTGAAAACATCAATTCTTCAGTGCTTAGCTTTCCTGTGGTCTCATTCATGTATGCTCCATACATGGCTATTGGAAAAATCACAGCTTTGACTATATGGCCATTTGTTAGCAAAGTGGTATCTCTGCCTCTGAATATGCTGTCTAGGTTTGTCATAGCTTTCCTTTCCAGGAGCAAGTGTCTTTTAATTTCATGGCTGCAGCCACCATCTGCAGTGCTTTTGGAGCCCAAGAAAATAAAATCTGTCACTGTTTCCACTTTTTCCCTTTCGATTTGCCATGAAGTGACAGGACTGGATGCCATAGTTTTCTGAATGTTGAGTTTTAAGTCAGCTTTTTCACTCTCCTCTTTCACCCTTATCAAGAGGCTCTTTAGTTCCTCTTTGCTTTCTGCCATCAGAGTGGTATCATCTGCATATCTGAAGCTGTTGATATTTCTCCCAGGAGTCTTGATTCCAGCTTGTGATTCATCCGGCCTGGCACTTCCCATGATGTCCTCTGCATATAAGTTAAATAAGCAGGGTGACAATATACAGCCTTGTACTTCTTTCCCAATTTGGAACCAGCCTGTTGTTCCATGTCCGGTTCTAACAGTTGCCTCTCAACCCACACACAGGTTTCTCAGGAGTCAGGTAAGGTGGTCTGGTACTCACGTCTCTTTAAGAATTTCCACAGCTTTTTGTGAATCACACAATCAAAAGCTTTATCCTTTAAAGCAGCTGTTTTTTCTGGAATTCCCTCACTTTCTCCATGATTCAACGAATGTTGACAATTTGATCTCCAGTTCCTGTGCCTCTTTGAAACCCAGCTAGTACATGTGGAAGTTCTCTTTCATGTACTGTTGAAACCTAACAAAGGATTTTGAGCATTACCTTGCTAGCATGTGAAATTAGTGCAATTGTGCGGTAGTTTGAACATTCTTTGGCATGGCCTTTCTTTGGGATAGGAATGAAAACTGACCCTTTCCACTCCTCTGGCCACTGCTGAGTTTTCAAAATTTGATGACATATTGACTGCAGCACTTTTAGGCAGCACCTGTTGACAGCATCATCTTTTAGTATTTGAAATAGCTCAGCTAGAATTCCATCACCTCCACTAGCTTTGTTCATAGTAATGATTCCTAAGACCCACTCAACTTCACACTCCAGTATGTCCAGTTCTAGGTGAGTGGGCACTGCCTCATGGTTATCTGGGCCATTAAGACCTTTTCTGTTTAGCTTTTCTGTGTATTCTTGCCATTTCTTCTTAATCTCTTCTGCTTCTCTTAGGTCCTTGCTATTTCTGTCCTTCATTGTGCCGTTTCTTACATGAAACATTCCCTTGATACCTTCAATTTTCTTGAAAAGATGTCTAGTCTTTCCCATTCTATTGTTTTCCTCTATTTCTTTGCATTGTTCACTTTAAAAGGGCTTCTTATCTCACCTTGCTATTTTCTAGAACTCTGAAATCAGTTAGGTATAGCCTTCCTTTTCTCCCTTGCCTTTTGCTTCTCTTTTTTCCTCAGCTATTTGTAAGGCCTCCTCAGATAACCATTTTGCCTTTGTGCATTTCTTTTTTCTTGGGGATAATTTTAGTCATCACCTTCTGTACAGTGATACAAATCTCCATCCTAGTTCTCCAGGCACTGTCTACCAGATATAATCCCTTGAATCTATTTGTCACCTCTACTGTATAATCATAAAGGATTGGATTAAGATCATACCTGAATGGTCTAGTGGTTTTCCCTATTTTCTTCAATTTAAGTCTGAATTTTGCAATAAGGACCTCATGATATGAGTCACAGTCAGTGACCAGTCTTGTTTTTACTGATTGTATAGAACTTCTCCACTTTCAGCTACAAAGAATATAATCAATCTGATTTCAGTCTTGACCATCTCATGATGTACATGTGTAGTCATCTCTTGTGTTGTTGGAAAAGGGTGTTTGCTATGACCAGTGTGTTCTCTTGAGAAACCTCTGTTAGATTTTGCCCTGGTTCATTTGTACTCCAAGGCCAAACTTGCCGATATTCTCAGTATCTCTTGACTTTCTACATTCGCTCAGTATTAGAGAAATGAAAATCAAAACTACAATGAGGTATCACCTCACACCAGTCAGAATGGCCATCATCAAAACAACTACAAACAATAAATGCTGGAGAGGATGTGGAGAAAATGGAACCCTTCTGCACTGTTGGTGGGAATGTAAATTGATAAAACCACTATGGAGAACAGCATGGAAATTCTTTAAAAAAAAAAAAAACTAGGAATAAAACTACCAACCGACCCATCAATCCCATTACTGAGCATACTCTGAGAAAACCACAATTCAAAAAGACAGATGTACCCCAGTGTTCACTGCAGCACTATTTACAATAGCCAGGACATTGAAGCAACCTAGATATCCATTGGCAGATGGATAGGTAAAGAAGATGTGGACATATATTCAATGGAATATTACTCAGCCATAAAAAGGAATGAATTTGAGTCAGTTATAGTGAGGAGGATGAACCTAGAGCTTGTTATACAGAGTGAAGTAAGTCAGAAAGAGAAAAACAAATATCATACATTAACACATATATATGGAATCTAGAAAAACAGTACTGATGAACCTATTTCCAGGGAAGTAATGGATACTCAGGCATAGAGAATGTATTTGTGGATACCACAGGGAAAGGAGAAGGTACAACAAATTGAAACAGCATTGACATATATACAGTACCACATGTAAAACAGATAACTAGTGGGAAGCTGCTATAACAAAGGGAGGCCAGCATGGTGCTCTGTGGTCACCTAGAAGTGTGGGATGGGAGAGGGGAAGGAGGCTCAAGAGGGAAGGGAGATATATATAGATACAGATATAAAATTATGACTGATTTGCATTTTTGCATGGCAGAAACCAACACAACATGGTAAAGCAGTTATCCTCCAATTTAAGAAGATAATTTTAAAAATAAAAAGAAAGTTTAGAATCAATTTGTCTATGTCTATAAAAAATATCCTGCTGAGGCTCTTCTATGATCCACCTCCCAGAATACTGGAAATAAAAGCAAAAATAAATAAATGGGATCTAATTAAAATTAAAAGCTTCTGCACAACAAAGGAAACTATAAGCAAGGTGAAAAGACAACCTTCTGAATGGGAGAAAATAATAGCAAATGAAGCAACTGACAAACAACTAATCTCAAAAATATACAAACAACTTATGCAGCTCAATTCCAGAAAAATAAATGACCCAATCAAAAAATGGGCCAAAGAACTAAATAGACATTTCTCCAAAGAAGACATACGGATGGCTAACAAACACATGAAAAGATGCTCAACGTCACTCATTATCAGAGAAATGCAAATCAAGACCACAATGAGATACCACTTCACACCAGTCAGAACGGCTGCGATCCAAAAGTCTGCAAGCAATAAATGCTGGAGAGGGTGTGGAGAAAAGGGAACCCTTTTACACTGTTGGTGGGAATGCAAACTAGTACAGCCACTATGGAGAACAGTGTGGAGATTCCTTAAGAAATTGCAAATAGAACTGCCTTATGACCCAGCAATCCCATTGCTGGGCATACACACCGAGGAAACCAGAATAGAAAGAGACACATGTACCCCAATGTTCATTGCAGCACTGTTTATAATAGCCAGGACATGGAAACAACCTAGATGTCCATCAGCGGATGAATGGATAAGAAAGCTGTGGTATATATACACAATGGAGTATTACTCAGCCATTAA
>SJYX01001345.1:11036-25822 GCA_006410675.1 Oreotragus oreotragus
CCCTTGGACTGCAAGGAGATCCAACCAGTCCATTCTGAAGGAGATCAGCCTTGGGATTTCTTTGGAAGGAATGATGCTGAAGCTGAAACTCCATTACTTTGGCCACCTCATGAGAAGAGTTGACTCATTGGAAAAGACTCTGATGCTGGGAGGGATTGGGGGCAGGAGGAGAAGGAGACAACCAAGGATGAGATGGCTGGATGGCATCACGGACTCGATGGATGTGAGTCTGAGTGAACTTTGGGAGATGGTGATGAATGGGGAGGCCTGGCGTGCTGTGATTCATGGGGTCACAAAGAGTCGGACACGACTGAGTGACTGAACTGAACTGAACTGCCACTAGAATGTAGGTGAACTAAGTCAAAGACAAATATATGATATCAGGTGTATGTGGAAACTGAAAAGAATATGAAAAATAATATACATGCATAGCTGAATTATTTTGTTGTACACCTGAAACCAACACTACTATGTTGTAAACCAACTATACTTCAATAAAAATAATAACAGTAATAACAAAAACCCACTAGAATATAAGTGAAAGTGAAAGTGTTAGTCACTCAGTTCAGTGACCCCATAGACTGTAGCCTGCCAGGCTCCTCTGTCCGTGGGATTCTCCAAGCAAGAATACTGGAGTGGGTTGCCATTCTCTTCTCTAGGGGATCTTCCCAACCAGGGTTCAAACCTAGGTCTCCCTCATTACAGGCAGATTTTTTTCCCTATCTGAGCCAGCAGGGAAGCCCAAATCAATTGTACGTCAATAAAAATAATAGTAATTTTTAAAAACCACTGGAATGTAAGCACTGCTGCTGCTGCTGCTAAGTCATGTCAGTCGTGTCCGACTCTGTGTGACCCCATAGATGGCAGCCCACTAGGCTCCTCTGTCCCTGGGATTCTCCAGGCAAGAATACTGGAGTAGGTTGCCATTTCCTTCTCCGAATGTAAGCACACTCTAATTTAAAACAACATTCATAACCAAAAGCTAACATGCCAATCATGATGTTCTTTGGCTCATTTGTCTTTCTCCAAGGCCGGACCAACAAAAGACTCATTCATTCATTCATTCATTCATGCAGCAAACATGTACTGTCTCATACATTCTGGAAGGGAGATGGAACACCACGCTTCCTGAGCCCTTTTTCACAGATGAGGAAATTTGGGTCATAGAGAGTAAGTGACCTGCCCACAGGCACAGAGCTAATAAACATGAGAAGTCACAGAAGCAACGGCAAGTCCTCAACCCTGCATGATGCCCTGGCCATCCAGGCAGGCCACCTCCCTCATGGCTCCACGTGCCTCCAATGCAGTCCTCCCCCTGGCAGAGAACATTACGGCAGGAGGTGCTTTCTCCAGTTTGGGGCCCTGCTTAATCATCCCTCCTCCATCTGGAGAATGTACCCAAGGTAGAAGCGAGACCTCATCCAGCCCCTTGCAACAGGGCCTTGGCTCCAGACACAGCTTTTCTATTGGCAGGCACCATGGGGAGGCAGCCATGACTAGCGGGGCTGCTGACACTCGACCCCCAGCAAGCAGGGTGTCTTCTAGGCAGTGGTCACAGAGCTGTCTTCACTTGTCACAGCCCAGTGCAGTATTCCTCGCACTGGTCCAAGTTACATGGAGTTTTGTGAAACTGGCTACAACTGACTCTGGTTTTTGCAAGTAAGAACCCTGACTGCTGTTCCACCTATGGATCTTTCCAGTAATTATGTATGGATGTGACAGCGGGACCATAAAGGTTGAGCACCAAAGAATCGATGCTTTCAAACCGTGGTGCTGAAGAAGACTCTCGAGAGTCCCTTGCACTACAAGGAGATCAAACCAGTCAATCCTCAAGGAAATCAGTCCTGAATATTCACTGGAAGGACTGATACTAAAGCTGAAGCTGTGATACTCTGGCCACCTCATGCAAACAGTCAACTTATTGGAAAAGACGCTGATGCTGGGAAAGACTGAGGGCAGGAGGAGAAGGGACTGACAGAGGATGAGATGGTTGGATGGCATCATTGAGTTAATGGATATGAGTCTGAGCAAGCTCTGGGAGACAGTGAAGGATAGGGTAGCCTGGTGTGCTGTAGTCTATGTGCAAAGAGTCTGACACAACCAAGTGACTGAAGAACAACTCAGTTACCCGGATGCTCAGCAAATCTGTCTCGGAGTTATATTCAAAGTAAAGGGAGCCTCTACTCAGACCTTCACTATGCACCCCCAGTTCCCATCTATCTACCCACGTCACAAACTTTGAAAAGAATAAATGCTGCTTTTCTATCAAAAAGACAATGATGGAAAGAAAGAATGGGCTTGTGCCAAAATATTCCTGGAGGAGTGTCTGGGGAACCTGCATTCCTTTGCTTTACCAAACAACCTTTATTTATCCTTTTATAAACAAAATGTCCCATTCGTGATTGCAAAAACATTTTCTTTTGATGTGAAAAAGTTTTTTGTTCACATTTTCAATAAATATATATAGGTTAAAAAACGAACAGTGACAGGACTACTGTACTTTTAGCAACATCTATTGAACTGTCAAATGCCTCCACACTTTTTTAATATGTGATAATATTAATTAATTGGCTGCACAGGCACTTTGGTACAGCACACACTTTTTCTAGTTGTGGCTCACAGGCTTCTCACTGCAGAGAGCGGGCTCAGTTGCCCAGTGGCATGTGAGATCTTAGTTCCCTGACCAAAGAGCAAACTTGTGTCCCTTGCATTGAAAGGCGGATTCTTAACCACTAGACCACGAGGGATGTCCCCTTCCTTACTTTAAAAATAAAAATTAAGAAAATCTCACAGGCTTCTCACTGCAGAGAGCGGGCTCAGTTGCCCAGTGGCATGTGAGATCTTAGTTCCCTGACCAAAGAGCAAACTTGTGTCCCTTGCATTGAAAGGCGGATTCTTAACCACTAGACCACGAGGGATGTCCCCTTCCTTACTTTAAAAATAAAAATTAAGAAAATGGCACAGTGAAAACCAATATCAAATATCTTTCCCCCAAAATTTAACAACACAGCACAGCTGGCACCAACCCGCCACTCTACACAGCAAGTTCCCACTGTTCCATGTGCCTTCCTTGGAAGCAGGAAGCAAAGAGCAAGTTAACAAAATTCTGAAATCTCAGAACAGCTATCAACTTCAGAGAGCAGCAGAGAACAGCTGATGAAACCTCCAGAGAAGGAGTAGAACTTGCCCCAACACCTCGCAACACGTCACCTAAAAAAAGGAAAAATGCACCAGAAGAGTTCACAAGATGCTCTTTCCAGTGGTTACAGGAAGGAAATGTTTAAACACGACACTGCAAAAAAATAAATAAAAGTAAACATGACACTGAAAAGAGAATCATTTTCTCAACTGGACAGGATGAAGGGGGAAAGCAAAGGTGTCTAAGTGCCTTCATCTTCTTGTCTGTCTTAGAAGGCAAGCACCAAGAAACCTAGAAACAGAGTTTTCAACTTGGTATTTGAAGTTAGACTGTAACAACAATCAAAAATAAACAGATTAACTAAAAATAAGAAAATAAGGAATAAAACTCAGGAAATAGAAAAGGGGATCATTTTTTTCATGTTCATGCAAACAACAGATGTAATTTAAGAACTGCTAACCCATGAAGGAGAAGGTTATATATAATCAATACATATTTAGATGAGTAGCCAGTGGAAAAACTAAAATAAAACTCTAAACCACCCAATTCACCAGGGGAAATATCATAAATATACACACGTGTTCAGTCAGGTCCGACTGTGACCCCATGGACTATAGCCCTCCAGGCTCCTCTGTCCACAGGATTCTCTAGGTAAGAATACTGGAGGGGGTTGCCATCTCTTCCTCCAGGGGATCTTTCTGACCCAAGGTTCCCACCGGCATTTCCTGTGTCTCCTGCATTGGCAGGTAGATTCATTTACCACTGAGTCACCCTGGAAACCCCAATATGAACTCAGATAACAAATTTTTAAAATGAAGGAAAATGCAATTTTTTTTAAAAAATGAGGAACTTCCCTGGTGCGCCACTGGTTAAGAATCTGGAACCGTCAAGACAGGGTCAGACACATCTGTGTTTGCTGTGAGGACACACTAGGCCCCTGCTTTGCTGCACATACATGTGCTCAGTTGCTTGGTCGTGTCTGACTCATTGCTTCTGTCCCCTCCCCTGGAGGTGGGCAGGCCTGTGACTGCAGAGGCAACAACACTATGTGACCTCTGAGATGAGGCTGGAAAAGGCATCAGCTTCCACCAGTGCTCCTGGGACGTCTGCTCTGAAGGAGTCCAACCACACTGAGACCACAGGCCAGAGGGGCCACGAGGAAGCAAGTGGCTAAGCTCCCAGCTGCCAGCCAGTACAGTAGTAACCCGGGCAGTGAGGGAGGCAGCTGGGAAGTCTGGCCAGCCAAGCCTTAGGACACCAGCATCTGATGCAGTTGAAATGTGGAGACCCACCCGACAGCGTCCCTCCAAATTCCCCAGTGAGAACATAAAATACCTCTTTCCAGCTACTACCTGTGGGTATAATCTGCTATGTAGAAACAGTAAGTGGGACTGCAAGTGAATTCTTTTAGAAAGAGAAAGAATGAAAAAGAGAGCAAGAAAGAAAAAGACACAAGAAGAACCTGGGGGAAGGAGCACCATCAACTTTTAACACATAAAGAATCAAAGTGCATCCATTAATTCACAATTGAACAAATGGATATTGAGCGCATACAGGTTCACACAGGCCAGGGGTTTGGATTCCGGTGAGATAGTCAAACAGATTTAATTTCAGGTAGCTCAGAGTGCTCTGAAGGAAAATAAAAATCAAGATAGGAGAGTGGAATGAGGGCGGTCAGAGCAGGCCTCCAGGAGGAAATAATCAAAGAGGGTTTCCAGCATCAAAGAACGGACACATTGACTGCTTAAGTCCCTTCATGAAATACTGTGAAATATCACACTACCAAGAATAAAGAGTAGAGGGACATCCCTGGTGGTCCAGTGGTTAAGAATCCATCCATCTTCCAATGCAGGAGGGCATGGGTTTGATCCCTGGTCTGGGAAGATTCCAGAGGCCTTGCGGCAACTAAGCCTGCAAGCCACAACTGAAGAGCCTATGCACCACAATGAAAGATCCAGTGTGCTACAACTAAGACCTGACGCAGCCAAAGGAATAAATAAGAAAACTCAAGAGTTTAAAAAAAAAAAAAGAGGGGTGTGTGCAATGAGCTAGCCCAGGACTCGCGGGTAGCGACTTTGCCATCCAGTCTCAGACCATGTGAGCAGCTCCCCTGAAGTTCTCACCTAATCTGGGTGCCAGGGAGGAAAGAGAAGACCACGGCAAGATACAGGAAAAAAAGTTCAGATCAGTGACTGGCTAAGGATCCACATGGGAGATTCTAGATTGGGCTATATGGAAGAGAAGTCTTTGGAGATTAGCCCCAGACAGGTCCCAAGGGCAAAGGCAAGAAAAGAGACCCGATGCAGATGACTGCAGTCTGTCTGCAGAACTTCAGATGGACCTCAGGATCCCAGGTACATGCCCTCTCCCCAGAATTACAGCACTGGTTTCTGCTCTCAGGCAGAAACCAAAAGAGTGCTGTATGCACCAAAGAAATGAGCTTTCTACCTGGTCCACTCTCAAAGTGAGAATTCACAACCCAGAGTACACACTTCAAGCGCACGAGAGGAGAGGCCCAGCCCAATACCCAGAGGCGAAGCTGCCCGCCCCCAGCTTCGCCCACACCCAGACAGCCGGGTCAAGCCCTTGCTTGATGGGCACGATAGGAAAGTCAAGGAAAACATGTCAAGCACCACTATGAATCGAGTCCTAGTCTTCAATGATAAACCCCAAAGGGCACCAAGAACCACCAGACCATTAAGGAAAATCAAAGCCACAAAAGAGGCAGACTTGGAGGAATAAACAGAAAAGCCTGAGAGCAAACAGAGGATTCAAAAGTAAGAACCCTTCTTGAGTTAATTAGTACCCTCAGGCAGAAATGGAAAACAATGCAAACAGAAAATAAGATGAGCATTAAGAAAAATTAGCAGGAAAAATAGAATCGAGCATCATAATCTTAATTATGGTGACTGTATACTAAAAAAGAAGACAAGACCCTAGAAATTTTCAGAGATGGAAAACAGGCTAGGTTTCCAGCAAAAGATGAGCCACAATGGATCAGACCTCTTACCAGCGACACCTGGCATACTGTGTACTTTGTCGTTCAGGAGTATTTCCCTCCATGTCAATAAACAAGGATGTCACATTCAACATTGATTCTAGCCCTCCAGGGCACTCAGGAAGGAGAATAACACCTGTGATCTGGCACCCATGAGGCTGCAGACACTCCCCCAAGCCCTGAGGAAAATCGCAGGATGTTGGTTGGCCCCAGGTAGCTGAGATGCGTATGAAAGAAATGATTTCAGGGAGTCCAGACTCTTGCATTTTGCCATAAGTAGAAAAGCGCTAAATTCCTTAACTTGGGATTATCTGGTTATCTTTAATTAACAATTACGTTTTGACTACCCGCCCTTTGTTGCAAAACTTCTATGTAACCTTGCTCCTCCCCTCGCCTCCTCGGAGCAGTTCTCTCAGGGTTACTTGAGATGCTGACTCCTAGGCTTAAGACCTAAAAATTTCCACCAAATAAAACATAGCTCTCAACTTCTAGACTGTGACTATTTTTTACGTCAACAGTTATGTACGACTCTTTGAGACCCCATGGACTGTAGCTCACCAGGATCCTCTGTCCACAGAATTTCCCAGGCAAGAATATTGGGTTGTCATTTCCTCCTCCAGGTGATCTTCCTGATCCAAGGATCAAACCCATGTCTCCTGCAGCTCTTGTATTGGCAGGCAGACTCTTTACGAGCTGAGCCACCAGGAAAGCCCATGGCATACTACACTTGCCATCAAAGAAATAACAACAGAAAGGTTGAAAACATTTAATTGTGAGGGATGGGGAACGCAGGAGCTGAGGGATCAGTTTAGCATTTCAATTTGCACCCTTCCATGCTGTTAAAACAATTTTAATTTCCATGATATTAAGTTGACAACACTTTTGTCATCATCACCAAAATCACCACCACCATCAAAAAACAGAGAGATGAACTGTGCTGCTTGCACCACAATACGCAAAGTCAGGGCTCTTTCTCTTAACCTCTGACTCCATTCCGCTCGCTTGAGAGGCACACCATCTGAACCACACGTAAGAGCCACAGGGGTAACTCTGTTTTTAAAATTTTTATTTTATTTATTTATCTTGGCTGTGCCATGCAGCAAGTGGGATGTTAGTTCCCTCATCAGAGATTACACCCATGCCCCCTGCAGTGGAAGGGCAGAGTCTTAAGCACTGGACCACCAGGGAAGTCCCAACAGGTGTTAACTCTTCAGGTCACAGGACAGGCACCTTGCTCCAGGGCTTTTCTGGCTTTCTGTTTCATTTTCTTTTGGTTTTTGCTATTCTTTATATAGCAAAAATAAAATGAAGGATATTATATATACACATATATGTATGTACAGTTACACACTCTCTGTTTCTAAGAAGTCAGTGTTGAGAAGTTATGGGCCACTAGTTATGACAGACTCCAGCTCAGTTAATCTGCTCACACCTCTTAGGTGTTCATATTTCCTCATCTTGAAAAGGGTCAGCTCCAAGCCTCACACTCTGCCTTGGCACAGAATGGCAATGGGAGGCGTGAAAAGAGGACTCGAGCGCACCGGTGCTAAACTTGATGAACTGGCAGGTAGAAAGCAGATGCCATGTTTCTTTGCCTTTTTCTGAGACAAGGTCAAACGTTAGTTTCTACAAAGGCACTGTCCCTTTGTAACAGCTGTGAAAAACTCTGGGGTGTAGTTGGGGGAAAAAAAAGATGTAGTTTCTTTTAAAAAAAAAAATCACAAGATTCTGATAAGCATATACTCTTTGTGGCCAAGCGGCTTATTAACATGTTAAACAGGGACCATTCTCTGAGTGCTTTCAGATTCTAGGTTAGAGGGTCTAAAAACGTACTTCAATATCACTATCTGTGGACTTCCCTTGTGGTCCAGTGGTTAAGACTCTGAGTCTCCACTGCATGAGGCCCAGGTTCAATCACTGGTTGGGAACTAAGATTCCACATGCCACCAGGTGTGACCAAAAAAAGAAAAAGACAAACAAAAAAAATCACTGTCTGTTTCCACTATCAGCCAATAGTGTACAATACTGTAAAGCCAATATGTCCAATTTCTCATTATAGATGAGAAGACAACACTTCTCTTATCCGTAGATCACTTCAGTATTTTTCAAAAGAAAAATCTGTCTTTGCATGAAGTTTCAAATTCTCTATCTTTTTTTCTTTCTTCTGTAGAAGGATGAGCTGTAATTTTAAGGGTTTATTTTTGAGCCCTTAAGTTACATGTCTCTGTGACTGATAGTTACATCACAGGCTCTGGGAGTAAAGCTGCTGACGCAAAGGAAGTAGTTTGTTTACATTTACCACATACTTGACTGAAGGCTATGAAATGGAATATTTCCTCCCATACTGGTAAACAAGGATGTCACAGTCATCGGGGATTCTAGCCTTCCAAATGTAATGTCTGAGCCCAGGAAGAAGAATACTGGCAGCCATCATCCACTTCCCTAGTAAACATAAGTACTGAGGAGCTTGGTGGGCTGGGGTGGGGAGGATGAGAGAAAGAACCAGAGGCATCTAACCCCATATACCCCACTCCCTTACTGTAAAGTAGGAATTAAGGATGTGAATAATGAAGAAGCAGAATTTGGCTCCAGAGAGCTGAGCCTGGACATTTGCATCTTCCCATACCTAGAAAAACCATAAATTATTTAGTTCAAGATATCTGATTTTTTTTAATTAACAATAATTTTTTGATATTCAGATTACCTGCCCCTTGCTGCAAAATTTCTATATAACCTAACTCTTCCCCTCCCCTTAGAAGGCAGTTCTCTCAGGGTCACTTTATTTTTTTTCAGGGTCACTTTAGATGCTGTCTCCTGGGCTTGAAATCCTAACAATTCCCACTGGATAAAGCAACTCTTGACTTCTGGGTTGTGACTTTATTTTTTAGTTGCCAAGGCCTTCCCTTTCCCCCCAAATTGCCAGTATCCCCAGTTCCTGATGGTCTGTAAGGCTCACGTCTACCTAAACGTACTGAACCCTGAAACTTTCATCACCAGTTGGACACAGGGAAGGTAAGAACAGCCATGATGACCAAATGAGGCTATCAAGTCAGGTCAGTGAAGTGCCTAAATGCAGAAGCCGGAGGCAAGCAGGCTCGCACTGGGCACACCAGGGACAGGAGCCTAGAAATCTCACCTTCCCTAAATGGATGGGTAAAGTCAAAAGCAAGACATAAATGTCTCCTTTCACACTGTCATTCAACATGAAGGTTCCAATTAATGCAAAAGGAAAGGAATAAGCAGCATATACATTTTTTTGTTGATATGAAAAATACTGAACACAAAGAAGCAAAATGATTTACAGATGATATGAATGTAGAAATGGGAAGCACAAATGAAAGCATGTTAGTTGCTCAGTCATGTCTGACTCTTCACGACCCCATAGACTGTAGCTCTGTGATGTTCCTCTGTCCATGGGATTCTCCAGGCGAGAATACTGAAGTGCGTTACCATTTCCTCCTCCAGGGGATCTTCCCAACCCAAGGATTGAACCCAGGCTTCCTGTAGTGCAGGCAGATTTTTTACCTTCTGAGCCACCAGGGAAGTCATAAGACATTTACTTAAAAATAGAATAAATGATTTCAAAGTAAGACAGAAACAAAAGTCTACAGTTTCTCTGTACAGGAGCCGTCAGTCCTGGAAAAAGGAAAATTCCCATGATGACACAGAGCTACACCACGGAACTTGAGTACATTTAACAGGAAAGGTACAGCAGCTATAGGACAGAACCTCAGAACACTCTACCTGTTCAAATACTAAATTCATATTAAAAACGTTCAGCACTGAAGCAAAACACAAAGACAGAGCATTACATCAGATCATATCTCGAATAAACAAGAATGTATAAGTTTTACCTTGCCTGGTACCAAGAGTGAGGACTCAGATACCCAGAACAGACTTCTCTGAAGGGGGAGCAGGTAGGGGAGGGATGGGTTGGGAGTTGCGATGAGCAGATGCAAACTATTATCTATAGAATGGATAAATAACAAGGTCCTACTGTACAGCACAGGGAACTATAGTCAATATCCTGTGATAAACCATAATGGAAAAGAATATGAAAGAGAATGTATATATGTGTTTAAGTCACTTTGCTATACAGTAGAAATTAACACAACATTGTAAATCAACTATGCTTCGATTAAAATTAAAAAAAGACTGACACTTGCTTTTTAAAAAAATTATTTATTATTTGGCTGCACCTCGTGGCACGTGAGATCTTAGTTTCCTGATAGAACCTCTGCTCCCTGCACTGAAAGTTCAAAGTCTTAACCACTGGACCACCAGGGAAGTCCCAAGGCCTGCTTTCTTTTTATTTGAATTTGCTTTGTATATCTTTTCCAGTCCTTTTATTTTTAGTCTTTCTAAATCTCTCCATTTTCAGTCTATCTCTGGATCTTGCTTTGTTAAGTCAACCTGAAAAACTTTTTTAACCAGGCTAATTAAGTCTATTTACATAATGTGAATACAGTCTGGATGTCTGGCATCAGCTTTGCAGATTTTTAACCTTATATTTAAAACAATGACGCACAAACTCCGTCCTTCTGTCCGTGGGCTGCCCACTCCCTACTTTCTCTGAGTCTCTGCAGGTTCGTAGGAAGGATACTGGTTCTAGTTGCTGCTTTATATTACCACCTTATATAACCCCCTGAGCACCCTCCTTTTCTAGGCATTATTACCTCCCTCCTAAGAGCAATAATGCAATTAGCTAGTAATTGCTTCTTCTTTCTCCCCTTGCTCTTCCTAAACCATCCATTTTCTTTAAAATTTTTTTTTATTGTGGTAAAAGTCACATAATATAAAACATACTATTTTAACCATATTTAACTGCATAACTCAGTGGCACTAAGTACATTCACACTGTTATACAACACTCACCATCATCCATCTCCTGAATTTTCCACTTTTCTGAACTAAAATTCTGTCCCCATTAAACACTAACTCCCCACCTCCCACTCCCCAGCCCCTGGCACCTACCAATGTACTCTCTGACTCTATGAATTTGACTATTTGAGTTACCTTGCATAAGTGGAATCAAACAGTATTTGTCTGCACCTGATGTATATTAAAAAGCATATTAAAAAACAGAGACATCACTTTGCTGACAAAGGTCCATATAGTCAAAGCTATTTTTTTCCAGTAGTCATGCATGGATATGAGAGTTGGATCATAAAAAAGGCTGAGCACCAAAGAATTAATGCTCCAAACTGTGTGCTGGAGAAGACATTTGAGAGTCCCTTGGACAGTAAGAAGATCAAACCAGTCAATCCAACTCTTTGTGACTCCATGGTCTGTAGCCCACCAGGTTTCTCTGTCCATGAGATTTTCCAGGCAAGAATACTGGAGTGGGTAGCCATTTCCTTCTCCAGGGAATTTTGCCAACCCAGGGATCCAACCTGAGTCTCTTGCATTTGTAGGCAGATTCTTTACCACTAGCACCACCTGGGAAGACCTCATTTTATATATAACAGTTCGTATTTGCTTATCCCAACCTCCCAGTTCTTCTCCGTCCCAACCTCCCCCCAACCTCGGCAGCCACAAGTCTGTTCTCGTCTGTGAGTCTGTTTCGTAAATAAGTTCATTTGTGTTGTAAAAAGCAGCAACATTCTTGACTGGATTTACACAATTTCCAAAGACTGACTCACAACATAACATTCAAAATGTCCAGGATATAATCCAAAATTACTAGGCCTACAAAGAATCAGGACAATGCCAACTCCCACAACAAAACACAATCAATGATAGATTTGGGAACAATCAAAGACTTTAAAGATGTGATAACAAAAATGGTCCAGTAAATAAGGGAATGAATGAAAAGCTACAAAAACCAAAAGAAAAAATAACAGAAATACAGAATCACTGAAGTAAAAAATTCACCAGATGAATTTAATAGCAGAATGGAAATGAAAGGAGAAAAAGTCAACTGACATGGGAGCAACAATTTAAATCACAACGGATTTCTCATCAGAGAACACAGAAGGAATTAGGAGAATATCTCCATTCCGCTTTTCATTTATTTCCAAGAATGCATAACGTGAGTCTGACCATGAGGATAAACCAGATGGACCCAGGTTCAGGGTCATCCTATAGCATATAGGCTTGTACTCTCAGGACTTACCTGGTGGTCCAGTGGTTAAGACTCAGTGCTTCTAATGCAGAGAAGGGGTCCAGTTCAATCCCTGGTCAGGCAATTAAGATCTCACATGCTGCACAGCACAGCCAAAAAAATTTCTTTTTTTACTCTTTAAAAAGGCTTGTACTCTTTAAAATCATGGAAAACATGAGACATAAAGGACGACTGAAGAGAGGGAAGAGATACAAGACACACATATATTGCTGGATAGGATCCTGGGCCAGGAAGGGGAAAGGGACACTCTTTGGACAGTTGGTGGAATTGGAATGGGGTCTATGACTCAGACAACAATGTTCTTCTAATGTTGAGTTCCTAGGCTGGAGGACTTTATACAAGCTACATAGAAGAGTGTCTTTGAGTAGGGGAGATATACACTGAAATGTTCAGAGGTGATGGGACATCACATCTGCAGCCTGCCCCCAAGAGGTCGAGAAAAATAATCTAATGATACTGGATTTTTTTTTTCCCCATTCAGGAAGAGACAGTGTACACAAGTCTCCATGTACAAGCCATGGAGCAAATATAGTAAAAGCAGTTACAATCGGGAACCTAGTAGACAGGATACAGCACAGGAGTTCTTAGTTCTGTTCTACAATCTTTTCTAAAGGTTGGAAATTTCAACTTGCCCCCTCCAAACTGACTTTTTAAAATACTGCTTCACCTTTTCTAGCACAGAATTTGTTTGGCTTTCAGAAGTGCAACACACAACACAAATGACTAAGACTTTCCCCTTATCTTTAACACTCATTATTTTACAGGAATATGTCTATGTTGATTATTTTCCATTGATTTTTTTCCCCCATCACCTGGTGGACACCTTCAAGTCTTCTTATATTTTTAGGTTAGTTTTCTGCCAGTGATAGTTCTAAACATTTATTTTATTCCATTGCTTTGTTCTTCTTTTCTTTCTTTCCTGGACACTCTAATTACACATAGATCTCCTTTGCCTGTCTCCTATACTTTCTTTTTTAAAATATTTATTTACTTATTTGGTCATGCTGGGTCTTCGTTGTGGCATGGGAGATCTTTGATCTTAGTTGCAGCACCCTAGGATCTAGTTCCCTGACCAGGGATTGAACCCTGACCCCCAACATTGGGAGCTCGGAGGCTTAGCTACTGGACCATCAGGGAAGTCCTTGTCTCCTATACATTCTAACTCAGTCTATTCTTTCATTTATTTGCTACTGTTTTCATTTTTCTCCTTCTCATCCTGTATTATTATTTTGGGGCTATGGTAACCACTTGCTCTTGTGTCCCTTCTGCATATAATTTAGTCTACCATTCTAAAATTCATTTTTTCCTAATTCTTTCCTGATATCAATCTGTTCTCATTTCATAATTTTCTGTTATTGAGCCATGTTTTTGTAGTTTCTAAATTTATGCTGGATGCTACCCTTTCAAATTGTTTTTTTCTTTTAGTTTATCTTGAAATATTAGTTTATGATTTTTTCTGGTGTGCTCTCATTTTCTATAGTACCATTATGTTCATTTCATCATCCTTTTCTGAATCAACTTTGCATAAAATTAGATCATATTCCATTTTTTGTTCCTCATGTATGAATGAGGTAGATTTTCCTGATCTGGGAAGAGAAAGCTCCTAAAGAATAAAGGTTGAGCTAGGACAGCTTTGGGCTTCTCCAGTGGCAAAGCGGTACAGAATCCAGCTGCAATCCAAGAGCCTCGGGCTCGATCCCTAAATTGGGAAGATTCCTTGGAGAAGGAAATAGCAATTCACTCCAGTGTGATTGCCTGGAATATCCCATGAACCAAGCAAAATGGTTGTCTGGGGAGGCCTTACAAATAGCTGTGAAAAGAAGAGAAGCAAAAAGCAAAGGAGAAAAGGAAAGATATAAGCATCTGAATGCAGAGTTCTAAAGAATAGCAAAAAGAGATAAGAAAGCCTTCCTCAGCGATCAGTGGAAAGAAATAGAGGAAAACAACCGAATGGAAAAGACTAGAGATCTCTTCAAGAAAGTTAGAGATACCAAGGGTACATTTCATGCAAAGATGGGCTTGATAAATTACCAAAATGGTATGGACCTAACAGAAGCAGAAGATATTAAGAAGAGGTGGCAAGAATACACAGAAGAACTGTACAAAAAAGAGCTTCACGACCCAGATAATCACCATGGTGTGATCACTCATCTAGAGCCAGACATCCTGGAATGTGAAGTCAAGTGGGCCTTAGGAAGCATCACTACAAACAAAGCTAGAAGAGGTGATGGGATTCCAGTGGAGCTATTTCAAATCCTGAAAGATGATGCTGTGAAAGTGCTGAACTCAATATGCCAGCAAATGTGGAAAACTCAGCAGGGGCCACAGGATTGGAAAAGGTCAGTTTTCCTTCCAATCCCAAAGAAAGGCAATGCAAAAGAATGCTCAAACTATACCGCATAATTGCACTCATCTCACACGCTAGTAAAGTAATGCTCAAAATTCTCCAAGCCAGGCTTCAGCAATACGTGAACCGTGAACTTCCTGATGTTCAAGCTGGTTTTAGAAAAGGCAGAGGAACCAGA
>SJYX01001345.1:26400-51733 GCA_006410675.1 Oreotragus oreotragus
ATATTCAAAAGCAGAGACATTACTTTGCCAACAAAGGTCCGTCTAGTCAAGGCTATGGTTTTTCCAGTGGTCATGTATGGATGCGAGAGTTGGACTATAAAGAAAGCTGAGCACCGAAGAATTGATGCTTTTGAACTGTGGTGTTGGAGAAGACTCTTGAGAGTCCCTTGGACTGCAAGGAGATCCAACCAGTCCACTCTGAAGGAGATCAGCCCTGGGATTTCTTTGGAAGGAATGATGCTAAAGCTGAAACTCCAGTACTTTGGCCACCTCATGAGAAGAGTTGACTCATTGTTAAAGACTCTGATGCTGGGAGGGATTGCGGGCAGGAGGAAAAGGGGACGACAGAGGATGAGATGGCTGGATGGCATCACTGACTCGATGGACGTGAGTTTGAGTGAACTCCAGGAGATGGTGATGGACAGGGAGGCCTGGCATGCTGTGATTCATGGGGTCACAAAGAGTCAGACACAACTGAATAACTGAACTGAACTGAACTGATCCCATGAACAGATGAGTTTAGCAGGTTACAGTCTATGGGGTCGCAAAGAGTCAGATGCACACACATAGGTCATCTTCAGCAGCTGGGCTCCACCGATTTTAAAGACTCAAGTATGAGATCTCTACGTATCCATTTATTTGCTTTTCAGCATTCAATCCAGAACCTGGGGACACTCATCCCCACCCTGGCCCTTTGCTCCAGCTCCAGACCCTNGGGGTCGCAAAGAGTCAGATGCACACACATAGGTCATCTTCAGCAGCTGGGCTCCACCGATTTTAAAGACTCAAGTATGAGATCTCTACGTATCCATTTATTTGCTTTTCAGCATTCAATCCAGAACCTGGGGACACTCATCCCCACCCTGGCCCTTTGCTCCAGCTCCAGACCCTGCAGCCCTTGTTTCCCAGGCCATTCTCTCAGCCCAGGATCTTCTGCTGCTGCTGGAGCAGTTTCTGGGAGTCCCCCGACCTGCACCATCCTAATCTATGCCTCCTTGCTGCTGGTGTTCCTGTCCTGCTCATTTTGGTTTCTGTTTCTGGTCATTCTGCTCAGGGCGAGGCACTGACCTTGAAGGAGGAAGAACTCACAGTGTGTTTCTCAGATGCTCCCAGGTTTGCATCTTCGTCCCTGCAAGGTGGCTGTTCTTACCCCCAACCGGAAAACCCAGAGCACCTCTCCAGCGTCCACCCACTTTTCAGGGTGAATAACTTGCGGTGATTCGGGGTTCCCATGGCCTGTCAATGCTTTCATTCACTCCCCACCACCCCCTGCTGTTCGTCTGCAGCTCTGGCTGCCAGTGGACTGGCCGCATCTATGTCCTGACTTGTAGGGATCGCACATCTCTTTCATTGATGTGTCCTCACTTAGGTTTTTCTAGGATGATCATCTGAACTGGTTTAATTTTCTGTTTCGTTTTGTTTAGGTCACACTGTGCCACATGTGGGATCTTAGTTCCCCAACCAGAGATTAAACCAGTGACCCCTGCATTCGCAGCATGGAGTCTTAGCCACTGACCACCAGGAAACTCTCATGAACTAGTTTTCAAAAAAAGTTTAGGGGAGACTGAAAATCTGCTCCCATAAGAGATGTTCTGAAAGGTGTAAGACAAAGGACAAAGAAACGAAAATGCAACCATGTTCCTGAACTGGAAGCTTCCATGTGATAAAACTGTCAATACTGACAAAATTGTTCCATCAATGTAATGCAACTGCAATCCAATCTTAAACAGGTATTGCTGGAAACTAGACACAGACATTTTAAAGTTAATACAGAAGAACCAAGGCACTTTAGAGAAAGAAGACAGTATGGAGGGAGATGCCTGACCAGATAGTGAAATTTACCAGTATGTTGCCTTAACCAAAATAATGTGGTGTGTGCATGTGTGCATGCTCAGTTGCTGAGTCATGTCTGACTCTATGCAACCTCATGGAGTGTAGCCTACCAGGCTTCTCTGTCCATAAGATTTCTCAGGCAAGAAGACTGAAGTGGGTCACCATGCCCTTCTCTAGGGGATCTTCCTGACCCAGGGGTGAAACCCTGGTATCCTGCATTGCAGGCGGGTTCTTTATCACGAATGCCACCTGGGAAGCCCCTTTGTTAACTATATATGGTGACAAATGTTAAGTACTCTTATTGCAGAGATCATTTTGCAACACATAGAAGCATTGGATCATTATGCTGTATGCTTGAGACTAGCATAATATTGTATGTTAATTATATCTCAATGAAAAAAAAAAATAGAATAAAACTGAAGAGAATCCCAAACAGAAGCACAGGTACGAGGAACTTGGTCTACAAGCAAATAAAGTTAGGCGTTTTTTTTCATAATGTTGTTGTTTAGTCATTCAGTCGTGTCCAGCTCTTTGCGACCCCAACTCTTTGCAGCATGTCAGGCTCCTCTTTCTATGGGATTTTCCAGGCAAGAATACTGGAATAGGTTACCATTTCCTTCTCTATACACAAAACGAATTCTGGATGATTTTAAAATTAAATGTAAAAAATAAGATGAAAACATAAGAAGGAAATGTGAAGGAATGCCTGTGTATCTGTAATGACAAGCCTCTTTACCAAGAAAAGAGCCCAGACACTGAGGAAAAGAAAGCTAACAGATTTGACTACATGAAAAGTTTTAAAATTTTATATACAGCAAAAGACACCAAAAATTAAGCCACATGAGAAATGAAAAACTGCAAGAAAATATTGGATTGGCCAAAAAGTCCTTTTGGTCTTTCCATATGATCTTACATAAAAATCTGAATGAACTTTTTGGTCAACCCAATACTTGAAACGTATCAGAGAAGTAACCACGGAAAGTCAGATCAAATGGAAACAATGAAATATCTTTTCCATCAGATGAATAAAATGTGAAGGAATGCTAATAGCCTGGGCTGGGAAGATGATGGCAAAGGGGTAGTCTTATGCAGTGTTTCTGTGGGCAGGGATGACTATAATCCTTCATAGACTGACTCTGGCAATATCTAATAAAATACCAAATTGGAACCCCCTCCAACTAGCCATTCCACTTTGGGGAATGTATGCTCAGAAAACCAGCACTGGCCTCTAAGGCTACATAGGCAGCATGGTTCGTGGAGACACAAAACTGACACAACCAGGCTACTGCCCAAAGGAGAACTGAATAAATCATCAAATGCATCCTATGGATTCTTAGGGAGAAGGCAGTGGCACCCCACTCCAGTACTCTTGCCTGGCAAATCTCATGGATGGAGGAGCCTGGTAGGCTGCAGTCCATGGGGTCGCTAGGAGTCGGACACGACTGAGCGACTTCACTTTCACTTTTCACTTTCATGCATTGGAGAGGGAAATGGCAACCCACTCCAGTGTTCTTGCCTGGAGAATCCCAGGGACGGAGGAGCCTGATGGGCTGCCGTCTCTGGGGTTGCACAGAGTTGGACACGACTGAAGCGACTTAGCAGCAGCAGCAGTAGCATGGATTCTTATGTAATTGTTAACAATGACAGAAATGGTAAGAATAATCAGTATAGCTGGGCATATTTATTACACACAAAATAAAAAAACGTCAGAGTAAGTGGTATGTGACACAATCTTTTCATTAAAAAATGTTAAAAGAAATGTTCCGCACATTACATATAAATCCTAATATTTTTGTTACTGTAAAGCAAAGTGTAGAAATGTCACATGAAACAACACTGCTAATGCAGGTCACCTGTGGATACAAAGCTGGGACAGAAGAAGGCACTGTCGTCATTTTCTTTACACCCTTCTTTGTTTTCAGTTACTGCAACAAACACCTGTTGCTTTGGAGTATGGTGTTGCTTTTAAAGGAAAAAGAAAATACACATATATCTGGGCATCAACAGTCAGCTCCTAACGGTTATGTCTTTATCAACACATGTGACTGGCCATGTGGATAATTCACAGGGTACTCGGTTGTCTCTGATGTCTTGGGAGTAAATAAAATGTCAAAGAAAAATAATGAGGCTGTTCTGTCAAAGGTTAACTCTAATACTCCATGAGAGACAGCAGAAGCGCTGGAGACTTCCTTCCTCTCCCCTTTAATTCCATTTTTTAATATCTAAATTACATATACAAAACTGTTTAGTCTGTTCTATGATATAAAGTTCACTTAAAATAAGACTGAATTCATTGTGGACTTCCCGGGGTGGTCCAGGGGTTGAGACACAGTGCTTCCACTGCAAGGGGCACAGGTTCAATCCCTGGTTGGGGAACTAGGATTCCAAATGCTGCAAAATTTTTAAATAAATGGTTAATTCATTGATCATTAAACACACACACATACAGCCTTTGTACTCTTCTAAACTGTTCCTGTAGATCATCATCTCTCAAAAGGGGCCAAGCATTTATCCCTGGGGAAGCCAAGTCACCCAAATGGAGGGGACCTGGGACATGACAGCCACTTGAAGGCAGGTCTCCGAAACAGCACTGCTCCCCCGACCAGACCTGCTGTCCCCTCCCCTGTTTCCAGCCTTGCCAAGGACCTCCCAGGCCTCTCTCTGACCCTAAGACTTTCTCAATCTCTATAATTTCGTGCTTCCCCAAATTTCTCTTGCGTCATCACCTTTCCACACATATTTTGTGCTTTTCCTAAGAAACAGGTGTTTCTTCCCTACAGAGGCTTTACCTTTGACCTTTCACAGCCAACTCAAGTCCAGCCCCTTCAGCCACTGTTTGGGGTTGCTGCTGCTGCTAAGTCACTTCAGTCGTGTCTGCCTCTGTGCGACCCCATAGACGGCAGCCCACCAGGCTCCCCCGTCCCCAGCTTGGGGTTGGGGGTGGACAATTAAAGTCTTATGGCTAGAGCTGTGGCCTCCAGTCAGAGCTGCTGCTGCTGCTGCTGCTAAGTCGCTTCAGTCATGTCCGACTCTGTGCGACTCCAGAGACGGCAGCCCACCAGACTCCCTCGCCCCCAGCTTGGGGTTGGGGGTGGACGATTAAAGTCTTATGGCTAGAGCTGTGGCCTCAAGTCGGAGCAACTAAGTGCAAATCTGACACTGGCCATGTGTGACCTTGGGTAGACATGAAATTTCATCTTATGTGCCCACCTGACTGAGGGATGCCCAGACAGACATGACAACATTCTTTTGGGGTATGTCACAACAAGGGGGATATCTCTATAAGAGATTAGCATTGCATCAGGAGACTGAGTAAAGAAGGTCACCTTTATCCATGCAGATGGACCTCATTTAACCCAACGAGGGCCTGAACAAGACAAGAGAGGCAGAACTAGGGCAAATTCATGGTATCTGAGCTGGGATACCCACATTCTCCTGCCTTGGACATCAGCACCACTGGTCTTCAGCCTTTGGGGCCAGAATGGGGACCACATCACTAGCCCTCCAGTTTCTGGGCTTCTGGACTTGGACTGAACGACACCAGCAACATGCCAGGGTCTCCAGCTTGCTGATATGTGTGTATATTGGCTGTTTCTCTGGAGAGCCCCAATTGATACAGCAAGTTCCTTAATCCAGCTCCCCCTTGGTGCACTCTGCACGAGCTGCCAAGACTTCTCAGGGTGTAGGTCTAGCCCTGACACAGCCTCAGTTCTGTAGCACCCCGCTAGCTAAGGCCAGTCGGAGGTCCAGTCCAAGTGCAGGAAACTGCACAAGAGTGGTAGATGAAATGTGCTCTCACAGTACAGAAAACAGTGTAAAGGCTGGTACACTGTACATGCTCAATAAACCTAAGCTGTTTTCTTGGTTGTTCTTTTTCCTTAAATAGAGGGGTTATTTTTACATTGGTTCTTCACCAGGGACACACCACAGAGAAGGCTTAGAGACCTAGAAAGTGTTGAAGAGCCCATTTTCAGGAAAGGCAGCCACAAGTCATGCAGAGCAGATTTTTGTGAAAAGTCAGTCATCCTGGTCACCATCTTAAGACAAAAATGTCCTTGCAAGGTGGTTTCCACAGTGGGTGGGCAGGCAAGCGGCCAGTGTTACTGCCCACAGCTGCAACAACATGCTGACCTGTCCCAGCATTGCTGGAACCATTCACCGTCTGTGCAAAGGGGTACAGACTGTTTGGAAAAAATTTTAACACATTATTGACCAGAGACACATTAATATGTATTTTGTTATTCAAATGTTATTGACTGGAGTGTTTCAATAATTCACATAACAAATCACTGGCCAAAGGCATTGGTTTCTGCAAAAATCTTCAGGTCAGT
This sequence comes from Oreotragus oreotragus, assembly GCA_006410675.1. Classification (NCBI taxonomy): domain Eukaryota; kingdom Metazoa; phylum Chordata; class Mammalia; order Artiodactyla; family Bovidae; genus Oreotragus; species Oreotragus oreotragus. Next base: position 32,565 of record SJYX01001345.1, read on the forward strand.
AAAAAGTTAAAGGTGCTTGTGGCAGATTCAGTTGGAAAAAAAGCCCATGAGACAGGAGGTGTAAGGAGGTGGGGAGAGTGGGAGGTAGACCCAGGGCACAATCTACCACCTCTAAAATAAAAACAGAGGATGTTGCCCACTGTTCTCCCCAGAGCCTAAGGGCAGGTCTGCACACACAAGACACATAGGAATTACTCTAAATTGCAGGATATTAGACTACGAAGTTATAGTTGTGGAAAGGAATAACCCTGGGAATGCAAGCTGAATTAATGGTTTATATATTTATTTAATGGTTTAGACTTAAATGCACTGAATGTACATTTTTCAAATAAACAGCTTTTCTACCATGTCTGATGACTGTTTCCCCTTCCAAGTTCATTATTAAGAGGCAGCTCTTTCTCTATGACCTTTGGAAGAACCAAAGCCACAAAGCTAGGAAGACCTGGCCCATGGAGAAGCCAAGAGCAGTTCGTTTACCAAGTTGCCACCTGTGGGCCACACCAGACACAAACTCAGACCACATGAAAACAATGCACATTAAATCATGCTGAACACTGAGCCACAGATATGTTTGAAGGCTGTATTTAGGGGCCCCCTTTTGAATCATGACTCCTGGGTCTTGCTTCCAATCCCCTCTCTTTACTTTGAGCACTGGGAGCCTGAAACTCACGCTCTGTTGTTCTAATCAGCTCTCCAAGACTCACTCCTGGTCTGAAATAAGCTTTGGAAATTCACACACCGTTAGGATGAACCATAACACTTGTATCCATCAGGCTGTCACTGAGTCAGTTCTGCTTCGATCTTATCTTACAAGGCCGGCAGCAGACCTGGAGAACAAAGGCCATTACAAAAGAACAACAAAAGCGGAGATGGACAGAATTTTTAAATTTCATAAGTCAAGGACAAATAGCAAACATTCGTTCCAAAGGCTTGGTTTGGATTTTTGGAGATGGAGTTAAAACACACCGAATTTACTGTTTAAACCTATAAAACATACTCTGGCACCGCAAACCAAATGCAGGTACAGATGTCAAGAGTTTTCAAAACAAGGGCTTCTCTTTATAAAGAATATTTGCTCAGCATAGATCTTTCCCGTTTCCATATACTCACTCTTGTCAGTCACTGGCCTCTCTAATTGGAGGTCAACAGCCTGAAAATCTGTCACCTCCCGGCGAGGAAGCTCACTAAACACGCCCCCCCCCCGCCACCCGCGACGCGGCCCACGGGCCGCCTGGCCAGTCGCACTGTCCACTGCGCTCGCGGATTAATCCCCACCACATGCGGGACGCGCCCGTACGGTACGCCAAGCAGGTGGGCTGCAAAGGCGGGCTAGGCCGGTTCCCGCCGCCAGGACTGACCCGCGACCCGACGGCACGCGCCCTGCGCCGAAGACTCCAGCCGCCGAGGCCAGCCGCGCGGAGCCGCGTCTCCGGACCGGGCTCGCACGCCGCTCCCACCCCGCTCGGGGTCGCCCAGAGCCCCACCACCCCTGACGGTTCCTCCGCCCCTGGGTGCAAGGGGCCTCAGGGCCCAGCCGCCGGCCCCGCCGCCCACCCTCATCCGAAGGCCCCTCCAGTGCTTGAGGGCGCCCGGGCTCCTGTCTCTTCGCAAAAAAGTAACTCCGGGACCAGCGCAAGGGGAAAAGGAAAGCGACGCTCCCAGGGCGGCAAGCGGTGAGTCGGATCCCCGGAGTTCTCCTGCCCGAGTTTTAAGCCGCACCCCGGGTTGTGGCAGCTCGCCCGGCAGCTCGCGAGCCGAACTCGGCGCCCGCGGGTGGTGGGCCCGCGTCCCCGGCCCGCAGTCCCCGTGCCCCGCGCCGACACTCACCGAGAAGCCGGCCCAGAAGGGGCAGGAGTGGCGGACGCGGGCCGACGTGGTGAGCGCCAGAGCGGCGAAGCTGACGGCCACAATGAGGCATCCGAGCGCCATCTGCGTGGCCCCGAGCGCCAGCACGATGCGGGAGCGGCCCGGGCACTCGCGCAGGCGGGACAGGCTGCGGGGCAGCGCTGCCGGGCGCGGCGCGCGGGGACCGCCAGCCGGAGGCATCGCGCCTGTACGCCTCACCCGCTCGCGCCCGGCCCCGCGCGCCGCCCCTCCTCACCAAGGGTCCGAGGCAAGTTGCACTGACTAAGGGGTGGGCCTCCCCCCGGGTCGCGGGGGCTGAGGCGGCCGCGCGCGTGGAGCAGGACGGGCGGGGCGGGGAACCGGACGCCCGCAGCCCCCGCCGGTGCCGGCGCCCATGCCGCCGCAGCTCCGCAGGGCCGCCCGCCGGCCGCGCCGCGCTTCCCCGGCCCGGGCGCGGGCTCGAGGCGCCGCCGTCGCCGCTGTCCCCGGGCGCGAGCCCTGCCGCCGCCGCGCGCGGAGCCGGGGCCGAGGCCAGAGCAAGAGCCGGGACCGAGCGGCGCGGGAGCGGGCGGGCGCAGGTGCGGTCCCTGTGGTCGGGCCTCGGCGCTCCCGCTCCTCACCGAGGAGGGGAGTGAGAACCGCGGGCGCGTCAAGGGCGAGGGCAGCAGGAGCCCCGGGCCGGGGATGGGGAAGAGGCCTGAGAGCTGGGGCGGGCCGGCCGAGCCTCTACCGAGCCTGGGGCTGGCCCGGGAGGAGCGCGCGCCGCGGCGGCGGGGTTAGCGGAGGAGGTGACTTCCCAGCGCCTAATCCCAGGCGTGGCGGGCGGGAGCCTCTCTCGAATGCGGAATTCCTGGATCCAGCATTCTGCTGCTCTCCTGCAGTTCCAGGAATTTCTCAAGCCAAGCGGAGAACTAGGTCCTGAAGGACTGGGCATTCAAAACATCCCCAGTTCACAGATGTCTCTTGCCCACCTTCCGTTTGCAGGGCTTTTGATACAAGTGAAAAATTGGGGCTGAAAATCAATTGCACAAAACGAATTTTGATGAACAGTGTCATTGAAGGACCTACGAAATCATCTCTCCCTTTTTACAGTATTAGGTTTTAAATACCTGACTGTTGGCTTCCTAGGGTACCGAGAAAGCTTGGAAGTTCAGGTTATCACGAGTCACCTTGCGGCCCCGTTGATGTGACCACTTTAAGACTGCCAGTGTTGAAAAGGGTTGTGTTGACATATGAGAGGCCCAGGAGTGTCAGGCAGTCTGAGGATATCAAGCACAAAAAGGCAACGTTCATGGTAATCATAGCGGGATATGGTGGGTCAGTTTACACAGCCTCAAGGCGGGACTGAGGGAGTTTCCTGTTGGATTTGGATCGGAAACACTGCAGTCTCGCCCCCAAATATCTCAGTTGCTGGTGGTGGAAATTACACCTTTAGAGATATAGATTCCTTTGGGGCTGATGAGCCTCTATTAAAATGCAAATTCCTCTGGAATAGCCAGTAGCTCAAACCTTTATCAGCCAACACCTTAGCAGGCATGGGATTTATTTTCCAATTTAACCGGACGGCCCAGGGATGCACGGGGATGGGGATTCCACAGATGGAGTGGCTGACCTCAGAATGCTGGCCTCTGGCCAGAGCTGCTTCTCCTCCAGTCCTGTCTGTAACAGGATGAGCTTCTGGCAGGCATCCTTCTGAGCTCTGGAGTGCAAATACAAATTTTTTGGAGATATTCTCTACCTAGAAATGCGCAGGGCAGCACTTTTTAAGGGCTTGGAATTATACCATCAAGATCCTGGACTGCTTGGAAGTTAGATTCTCACTGTAGTCACGTCACTCTTTCATTCATTTATTCATTTCTCCAACAGAAGTTCACAAAGAACCATCTAAGCACCTGGCCACATTAGGTTCTCAGAGAACATGGGTATTCATGTTGGGTATTCCTCTCTTGGAATTATACCATCAAGATCCTGGACTGCTTGGAAGTTAGATTCTCACTGTAGTCACGTCACTCTTTCATTCATTTATTCATTTCTCCAACAGAAGTTCACAAAGAACCATCTAAGCACCTGGCCACATTAGGTTCTCAGAGAACATGGGTATTCATGTTGGGTATTCCTCTGGCTGATTCATGTTGATGTATGGCAGAAACCAACACAATATTGTAAAGTAATTATCCTCCAATTAAAAATAAATAAACTTTAAAAAAGAGAGAGAACATGGATGAATGAAATAGCCAACTCCCTGTCTTCCTGGTGAAAGGTGGAAAACAGACAAGCATAACAAATAAGTTACATAGTTGATTGGCATGTGGTATTCAAAAAATGTGTTAAATACCCACAGTGTGCCACACGCTGAGGAAATAAGGATGAGCAGACAAGCTTCCTGTACTCAGGGAACTTTCAGGTTAGTGGGGGAACCAGCAGTATATGGGTAATTGCTCCAAGGCCATAGAGAAGGAAATGGCAACCCACTCCAGTACTCTTGCCTGGAAAATCCAATGGACGGAAGAGCCTGGTAGGCTACAGTCCATGGGGTTGTGAAGAGTTGGACAGGACTGGGTGACTTCACTTTCACTTTTCACTTTCATGCATTGGAGAAGGAAATGGCAATCCACTCCAGTGTTCTTGTCTGGAGAATCCCAGGAACGGGGGAGCCTAGTGGGCTGCTCTCTATGGGGTCACACAGAGTTGGGCACAACTGCAGCGACTTAGCAGGAGCAACAGCAGCAGCTCCAAGCCCAACTGCAAATATATTCAGTGTTACGGAGAATTCTACATGGTGCCAAAAAACAGATAATAAGGAGCTTTGGAAAGAGCTTTCTGACCATAGTATGGAAAATTGACTGTGGGATGCCCAAGGAAATGTGGAGAAGTGAGATGCTGTTCCTGCCATCTAGGCAAGAGGAGACGGTGTTTTGGATTAAGGTGGAGATGGTGGTGATACTGAGAATTGGATAGATTTCAGAGGTGTATGGGAGGTGTCAGTGATGAATTAAACATGGATTAGAAATATAGGGGCTGCCAGTTGGCACACCGTGGGAAGAATCACCAAATGCTGGAACCTCCAGTGAACTCCCATCTACATATTAGATGTGCTTCCAGAATGTATATAAATCCTTCTGTTTATAAATGACATGGGGAAGCTCCAGGCAGCTCAGCAGGGAATTTTGCTGTAGGTGGGTCAGGAGAGAGATCTACTCCCTTAGTAAAATTTGATCAGAGGGAGAGACTGTCAAGAAATTAAAATTACTTTTTGCTCTTCTAAAAATTAATTCTAGGATATCCCTGAATGACCAGTGGTTAAGACTCCATGCTGCCAATGCAGGGTGTGTGAATTCCACCTCTGGTTGGGCAACTATGATCCCACATGCCGTGAGGTGCAGCCAAAAAAAAAAAAAAAAAAAAATTCTGTGTTTTAGAAAATCTTAAAATTTTATTGTATTAAACCCAGTAAATAATTAAAAGGAGTCAATTTCCTAGAAGTGAATCATAAAGATAGGAGGGGGAGGGAAGTAGGGAGGGTAAGACTGGCAGCTCATTGACCCTCTTTGCTCGTCACTGTTTTTCTTTTATGAAAGGCTGTAATAATACATGTCCTTGTATTGTGGGAGATTCCTGGAGACCCCTGGAACGACCATATAGCAACTTTTTCTTTTACCTAAATCAGATGAGACTAATAGACTGAGATCATTTTTCTTTAATTTTATCAAAGTATGCTTGATTTACAATGTTGCATTAATTTCTGCAGCAAAGTAACTCAGTTGTATATATATGTATTCTTTTTCATATTCTTTTTGACTATGGTTTATCACAGGATACTGAATATGGTTTCTTGTGCTGTACAGTAGAACCTTGTTGTTTACCCATTCTATATATAATACTTTGTCTCTGCTAATCCCAAACTCCTCTCCCACCTCCCCACTTGGCAACCATAAGTCTGTTCTCTATGTCTGTGAATATGTTTCTGTTTCATAGATATGTTGATTTGTATCATATCTTAGGTTCCATATAAAAGTGATATTGTATGGTAAGCAGCAGCAGCAGCAGCAGCAGCAGTATGGTAATCTCTAGGTTCGTTCATTCATGTTGCTGAAAATGACATTATTGCATTCTTTTTAATGGCTGAGCAATATTCCATGGTATATATGCACCACATCTTCTTTATCCATTTGTCTGTCAGTGGACATTTAGGTTCTGTCCATGTCTTGGCTATTGTCAGTAGTGTTGCTATGAACATAGAGATGCATCTGTCTCTTTGAATTATAATTTTTTCTGGGTATATTCCCAGGAATAGGGTTGCTAGATCATATGGGAACCCTATTTTCAGTTTTTTGAGGATCCTTCCTACTGTTTTCCATAGTGGCAGCACCAATTTGCATTCCCATCAAGAGTTTAGGAGGGTTTCCTCTTCTCCACACTCTCTCCAGCATTTATTATTTGTACACTTTTAACAATGGCCATTCTGACCAGAGTGAGGTGGTACCTCGTTGTAGTTTTGATTTGTATTTCTCTAATAATTCATGATGTTGAGTATCTGTTCATATGCCTGTTGGCCATCTGTATGTCTTTGGAGAAATGTATGTTTAGAAAGTCTTCTGTCCATTTTTCAATTGAGGTTTTTTTTTTTTTTTTGAGTTCTGTGAGCTGTTGGTATATTTTAGAAATTTAGCCCTTATTGGTTGCATAACTTGCAAATATTTTCCCCCAGCCCATAGGCTGTCTCTTTGTCTGTGGTTTCTTTATGTAAAATCTTTGTTTGATCAGGTCTCATTTGTTTACTTTTGCTTTTATTTTTGTCGCCTTGGAAGACTGACCGAAGAAAACACTGGTATGATTTATGTCAGAGACTGTTGTGCCTGTGTTCTCTTCTAGGAATTTTCTGGTGTCTTGTCCTGTACTTAAGTCTTTAAACCATTTCGAGTTTGTTTTTGCGTATGGCAGGAAGGTGTGATCTGACTTCATCAAGAATGTCTTTTCTCCACTGTATAGTCTTGCCTCCTTTGCTGAAGATTAATTGACCATAGGAGGACTTCCTTGGAGGTCCAGTGGTCTAGACTCCACACTCCCAATGCAAGGAGCACGAGTTCAATCCCTGGTTGGAGAACTAATATCCCACATGCAGCACAGCATGACCAAAAAATAAATTAATTAATAATTGACCATAGGTATGTGGCTTTATTTCTGGACTCTCTATTCTGTTCCATTGATCCACACATCTGTTTTTGTGCCAGTGCCATGCTGATTTGAGTATTGTAGCTTTATAGTATTGTGAGACCATTGCTCATAAGCAAAGAAGGTGGCTGAGCTTTTTGTGAAATGCAGTCATGCCTGCTTGCGCCAAGGGTAGATAAGTAACACTAATGCCTCCCTTACAGGCCCCTTGTTGCAGATTCCTGCTCTTTTAAAAATATACTTCTGCATAAATGGATAAGGAATGAACTTGTTCCTTTGTATCTCCTATAAGATGTAAGAAAGTTATACTTGGATCTCATAGTCCCTGTCTCTGGAAAAGTAATAATCAGTAGAGACTCCACTTCCAGGAATAGCAGGCTAGCAGATTCTCCTGTCAAAGTCAACTAAGAAGGCAAATGAAATATTTTTAAAAATATCTTTTTAAAAACATGCAAGAATTAGGGAGATAATGAGAGAATACCAGGCCAAGACCTAGGAGGAATCCAGAGAGTGAATGCAGCACTTGGGCAGCCTCTGCCCTGAGCCCTTGTATTCTGCCTCTGGCAACCATGGAGGGTTAGAACAAGGAGCTTTTGAGTACAGGTCCCTCCAGGAGGGCCGGGGTGGGAGGGGGGAGATCCAGGAATCCAGTACCCTGATTTAGGATGGCATCTCAGATGGCTGTGCCTGAATAATAAGGGAGTAAGCCTACCTTATCTCTGGTTGCAGGTGCCCAGAAATCCCAAACCTGAAGTTTGGACTAAGGTAGTCTTGCATTTCTCAGGCCTCTAGGAGCTGACAAAACCCATTGAAAATCATCTCTGGAGAAAAATAACACCAATAAGTACATCATCCTAGGCCTCAAATTATTTCTAAAAATAGCATGTTAAAGACTCACTTTCCTTTAACTTCCTCACTATGATAAAGGACATTTATGAAAAACCCACACATAGCATTATACTCAGTGGTGAAAGATTGGCTACTTTCTGACAAGATCAGGCATGAGATAATGATGTTCATATTCCCTGCTGCTGTTCAACATTGTACTAGAAATTCTGGCCAGAGCAATCAGACAAGAAAAATAAAGAAAAGACATACAAACTGGAAAGTACAAATTAAAACTTTATCTATTCACAGGTGATATTATCATATGTTTATAGGAAATCCTCAAAGGATCCACGGGAAAGCTACTAGAGATGATAAATTCTGCAAAGTTGCAGGATACAAGATCAACACATGACTGTTAGTCGCTTTTTTTTATTTGCCAGCAAAGAATAACCTGAAAAGAAAATTAATAAAGCAATTCCATTTACAATATAGCTAAAAGACTAACACACCTGGGAATAAATTTAACCAAAGAAGTGAAAGATTTGTACACCAGAAATTATAGAAAATTGCTGAAAGAAGATAAAGTATACCTGAATAAATGGAAAGGCACCATGTTTGTGGAAAGGAAGTCTTAATATCAAGATATAAGTACCCAAAACACTTTACAAATTCAATGTGATCCCTGTGAAAACTCAGACAGATTTTTTGCAAAAATGGGAAAGCCAGTCCTCAAATTCTTCTGGAATTGCAGTGGGTCTCAAATAGCCAAGCAGTCTTGAAAAAGAAGAATGGAGTTGGAAGACTCACACTTTCAGATTTCAAAACTTACTACAAAGCTACAGTAATCAAAGCAGTGTGGTAGATGCATAAGGATAGACAGACCATTGGAATAGAATTGAGGGTCCAGAAGTATATTCATCCACCTAACACCAGTTGAGTTTTGACAGGACCGTCGTCCAGTGTATAAATAGCCTCTTCAACAGATGGGGCTGAGACAACTGGATTTTCATATGCAAAAGAAAGATGTTGGACCCCAGTCTCGTACCATATATGAAAATTAACACAAAATGGATCAAAGACCTAAATATAAGAGTGAAAGTCATAAAACTCTAAGAAGAAAATGTAAGTATAAATATTTATGACCTTGGATTTGGGTCTAGATTCTTAGCTATGACACCAAAACTGTGAGGAACAAAAGAAAAACTAGATTAAATTGTACTTCAAAATTTTTGTTTGTCAAAGGATACTTTCAAGGAAGTAAAAAGACAAACTATTCAATGGGAGAAAATATTTGCAAATGATTAATATATAGCCAATAAGGATTTAATATCCAGGATATATAAAGAACTCCCACAATTCAAAAGCAAAAAGACAACTCAATTTTTAAATGGAGAAATGACCAAACTAAGTATTTCTCCAAAGAAAATGTATAAGTGGCCAATTATCACATGAAAAGATGTTCAACATCACTAATTAGAAAAATGCAAATCAAAACCGCAATGTGGTACCACTTGGCATGTGTTAGGATGGCTATTATCCAAAACAAAACAAAAATAAAATAGCCAAGCATTGGTGAGGATATGGAGAAATTGAAATCCTTGTGCACTGCTGATAGGAATGTAAAATGGTACAGCCACTGCGGAAAACAGTATGGAGATATGTCAAAAAATTAATTGTAAAGTTACTGTACCTAGCAATTCCAAGTATACACCAAAAAGAATTGAAGGCAGGAACTTAAAGAGATATCTGTCCAACTGTTTCCTGAACCTTGAGGACATCATGCTGAGTGAAATAAGCCAGTCAACAAAGACACAAATATTCTATGACTCCACTTATATGAGGTGCCTAGAGTAGTCAGATTTACAGAGACAAAAAGTGAAACAGTGGTTGCCAGGAAATGGGGGGAAGAGAAATGAGAAATTAGTGTTTAATGGGGGCAGAATTTCAATTAGGGAAGATGGAAAAATTCTGCAGATAGATGGTGGTGATGGTTGTACAACAATGTGCATATACTTAATGCCACAGAATTACGCACTTTAAAATGGTCAGGGCTTCCCTGGTGGTTCAGTGGTGAAGAGTCCGCCTGCCCATGGAGGAGACATAGGTTCAGTTTCTGGTCTGGGAGGATCCCGCATGCCTCAAAGCAGCTGGGTCCATGCGCCACAACTGTCGAGCTCTTATGCTTCAACTATTGAAGCCCGTGCTCTGCAATAAGAGAAACCACCACAGTGAGAAGCCCACATACCACAACTAGGGTATAGACCCTGCTTGCCGCAGCCAGAGAAAAGCCCATGCACAGCAACAAAGACCAAAAAGTATTTAATTAATTATAAAACAAATAAACATGTCCTATGATAAACCATAATGGAAAAGAATATTAAAAAAGAATACATGTATAACTGAGTCACTGTACAGTACATATTAACACAACACTGTAAACCAGCTATACATCAATTTTAAAAATGAAAAAAATTATAGGGACTTTCCCGGTGGTCCAGTGATTAAGACTCTGTGCTTCTACTGCAAGGGGTGAGGGTTCAATCCCTGGTCAGGGAACTAAGATCCCACATGCTACAGGGAACAGGAAAAGAAAAAGATAAATCCAGAATTAAGTTTTTAAGACTTCTGAGTTACTGACTAGGATTTTGTGTGAAGCCCCTGAGAAATAAATGAGGTTGGATTACTCAGGAAGGGCAGTGAGGCTAAGAAGTAGGTTCCACTTAAATTAACTCAACCAGCACCATTAAGTCAGGTTATTAGAAACATATATTGTCATGATTTCATTAGAATAAGCAGTTATTCATATTCACACACACTGACTGAAACAAAATTATGCATGAAAGAAATGTTTTGCCTTCAGGGAAAATGTATCAAAATTATGAGTCAAGCCACATGAGATTTGATAATTCTCATCCATCAACTGAACAGAAAATAATGGAGTTGAATTTATCATTTGATTTTGAAGCATGAGAGTCACCTTCAACCAGAACTCCTTGAATAGCTTTTTTATTTTTTAAGTATGAAACAAAAGTAAAACACTTTGCTCATGGATAAATAGGAAGTCTCTGGAAAAATAAACATCACTGATTTTCAGCACCAGTTACGTGATTGGCTCCACTTTTCACAGAAGAGATGTAATTTACGGGATCTGTTGGCCTTTTTTGTGTAGGTCAGCTGTGTGCTCAGGGACAGCCTTGACCATCCTGCAAATCCCACTCTCTCTCTGCTCTCCCCGATGCATTCCAAGCCCTCTGATCCAGAGAAACATCGTTGTTGTTGTTCACTCAGTCGTGTCTGAATCTTTGCAACCCCATGAACCGCAGCATGCCAGGCTCCACTGTCCTTCACTATCTCCCAGAGTTTGCTCAAACTCATGTCCATCTAGTCAGTGATACCATCCAACTATCTTATCTGTCACCCCCTTGTCCTCCTGCCTTCAATCTTCCCCAGCATCAGAGTCTTTTCCAATGAGTCAGCTCTTTCCCCAAAACTGTGCTCTTCACGTCAAGCAGCCAAAGTTTTGAAGCTTCACCTTCAGCATTAGTCCTTCCAACGAATATTCAGGACTGATTTTCTTTAGGACTGACTGGTTTGATCTCTTTGCTGTGCAAGGGACTGTCAAGAGTCTTCTCCAACACCACGGTTCAGAAGTATCAATTCTCCAGCACTCATGCGAAGAGTTGACTCATTGGAAAAGGCTCTGATGCTGGGAGGGATTGGGGGCGGGAGGAGAAGGGAATGACCGAGGATGAGATGGCTGGATGGCATCATGGACTCGATGGACGTGAGTCTGAGTGAACTCCGGGAGATGGTGATGGACAGGGAGGCCTGGTGTGCTGCGATTCATGGGGTCGCAAAGAGTCGGACACGACTGAGTGACTGAACTGAACTGAACTGAGCAACCTTCTTTATGGTCCAGCACTCACATCTGTACATGACTACTGGAAAAACCATAGCTTTGACTAGATGGACTTTTGTCAGCAAAGTGTATGAGACTAGTGCTGTAATAATAATATTAAAAGACCCCAGAGAGCTCCCTTGCCTCTTCTGCCAGATGACAACACAGCAGGAAGATGGTCATTTGTGAGCTAGGTAGCAAACCGTGAGCATACACTGAGTCTGCCTGCACCTTGGCCTTGGACTTCCCAGCCTCCAGTACTTTGAGGAGTATATGTCTGTGTTTATAAGCCACTGAGTCCGTGGTCTTCTGACTGTGGCAGCCTGAACAGACTGAGGCATGTTCTGACAATGTAGCTATAACGACCATTTTTCACCTGGGATTGAAAGGGAAGAACAAATGCAAAAGCTTTAACTGCATCCGGTAGTTAATTGGTTGTGATAGGGTTTGCATTATTATGATGAGACTGCAGATAATACCAGATTAAGCAAATGAGGAATTTGGGGACATTCTATCATTTTTTTGTGTCCTTGAGAACCTGGGTTTTCAGTGTAGAGACAGGCAGTTAGAGATGCAGTATAGATGTTACATAAAATTCCTGTAGTCCTGAATTTGAATTAGAAATAACAACTTTGTGTAACTGTATTAGTAAGGACACTCATTTCAGTGCCTTTAAACTTACCAAATATGTTTAAATCCATAGAGTCATGATAATGTTTTTATTTTTTTTTTCATGATAATGTTTTTAAAGAACTCATTGGTTGCTCCCAGTCAATGATAGGGAAATAATATAATCTTAAAAACTGGCAAATGACAAAATAATCAGTCATTTATCTTGTCTTTCCGATATAAAGTGTACGTTTGGGTAATCAGATAGTTCAGTCAGTTCAGTTCAGTCGCTCAGTCGTGTCCGACTCTTTGCGACCCCATGAATCGCAGCATGCCAGGCCTCCCTGTTCATCACCATCTCCTGGAGTTCACTCATACTCAACGTCCATCGAGTCCGTGATGCCATCCAGCCATCTCATCCTCTGTCGTCTCCTTTCCCTCGTGCCCCCAATCTCTCCCAGCATCAGGGTCTTTTCCAGTGAGTCAGCTCTTCGCATGAGGTGGCCAAAGTACTAGAGTTTCAGCTTCAGCATCATTCCTTCCAAAGAAATCCCAGGGCTGATCTCCTTCAGAATGGACTGGTTGGATCTCCTTGCAGTCCAAGGGACTCTCAAGAGTCTTCTCCAACACCACAGTTCAAAAGTATCANCCATGGACAGAGAAGCCGGGAGGGCTCCAGGCCGTGGGGTCCCAAAGCTGTCTCTTATACACATCTAGATGTGTATAAGAGAAAGGTCTTATCTACATGGGTTTGATTACAGAAACTAATAAAGTATTCTCTAAATAAAAGAAAAAAAAAAAGAAATAATAATCAATTAACTTTACAGTATTGCATTGGTTTTGCCATACATTGACTTGAATCTGCCATGAGTGTACATGTGTTCCCCATCCTGAACCCCCCACCACCACCACCCTCCCCATCCCATCCCTCTGGATCATCCCAGTGCACCAGGCCCGAGCACTCTGTATCATGCATCAAACCTGGACTGACATTTCATTTCACATATGATAATTTACATGTTTCAATGCCATTCTCCCATGTCATCCCACCCTTGCCCTCTCCCACAGAGTCCAAAAGACTGTTCAATACATCTGCCTCTTTTGCTGTCTCGCATACAGGGTTATCATTACCATCTTTTTGAATTCCATATGTTGTTGTTCAGTTTCCAAATCATGTCTGACTCTTTGGGACCCCGTGAACTGCAGCACACCAGGCTTCTCTATCTCTCACCATCTCTTGGAATTTACCCAAGTTCATGTCCAATGAATTGGTGCCATCCAACCATCTCATCCTCTGTCACCCTCTTCATCTTATGACTTCGATCTTTCCCATCATCAGGATCTTTTCCAATGAGTCAGCTCTTCCATCAGGTGGCCAAAGTATTGTAGCTTCAGCATCAGAATATTCAGGGTTGATAAACTTTAAGATTGATTTGAGCTCCTTGACTGGCTTGATCTCCTTGCTTTACAAGGGACTCTCAAGAGTCTTCTCCAGCACCACAGTTTGAAAGCATCAACTCTTTGGCACTCAGTCTTCTTTATTGCCCAGCTCTCACATCTGTACATGACTACTGGAATGACCATAGCCTTGAGTATACAGAACTATGTCAGCAAAATGACATCTTTGCTTTTCTAACACACTAAATTTTGTCATGCTTTCCACACAAGAAGCAGTTGTCTTCTAATTTCATTACTGCAGTCACCATTTGCAGTTATTTTAGAGCCTGAGAAGAGGAAATCTGTTACTGCTTCAAACTTTTCGTCTTCTATTTGCCATGTCGAGATGGAACCAGAAGCCATGATCTTAGTTTTTTGTTTGTTTTTTAATATTGACTTTTAAGCCAGATTTTTCACTCTCTTCCTTCACCCTCATAAGGAGGGTCTTTAGCCTCTCTTCATTTTCTGCCTTTAGAATGGTATCATCTGTATACCTTGTTATTTCCCCCAGCAATCTTGATTTCAGCTAGTAACTCATCCAGCCCAGCATTTCATATGATGTGCTCTGTGTATAAGTTAAATAAACAGGGTGACAATAAATAGCCTTGTCATACTTCTTTCTCAATCCTGAACCAGTAAGTTGTTCCATACAGTGTTCTAACTGTTGCCTCTTAACCCACATACTGGTTTCTCAAGAGACAGGTAAGATCTCATCTCTTTAAGAAATTTTCAGAGTTTCTGTGGATTGTACTTGATGGAAGGAAGAGAGTGAAAAATTCAGCTTAAATGTCAGCATTAAAAACAAAACAAAACTAAGATGAAGGCTTCTAGTCCACACAGTTAAAAGCTTTGGCATAGTCAATGAAACAGATGTAGATGTTTTTCAGGAATTGTCTTGCTTTCTCTATGATTCAGTGAATGTTGGCAATTTTATCTCTCGTTCTTCTGTCTTTTCTAAACACAGTTTGAACATCTGGAATTTCTTGATTCGTGAAATGCTGAAGCCTAGCTTGGAGGATTTTGAGCATGACCAAACAAGCATGGGAGATGAGTGCAATTGTCCAGTGATTTGAACATTCTTTAGTACTGCCTTTCTTGGGAATTGGGAGCAAGATTGGCCTTTTCCAGTCCTGTTGCCACTGTCTAGTTTTCCAAATTTGCTGACATACTGAGTGCAATACTTTAATAGTATCATCTTTTAGGATTTCAAGTAGCTCTGTTGGAATTCCACCACCTTCACCAGCTTCACTGGCAGCAGTGCTTCCTAAGGCCCACTTGACTTCACACTCCAGAATGTCTGGCTCTGAGTGAGAGACTACACCATTGCAATTATCTGGGCCATTAATATCTTTTTTTTGTACAGTTTGTCTGTGTATTCTTTCCATCTCTTCTTGATCTCTTTTGCTTCTATTAGATATTTACCATTTCTCTTCTTTATTATGTCCATCTTTGTATGAAATGTTCTTTTGATATTTCCAATTTTTTTTTTTTTTTTTTTTGACTCAAGAAAAAACATTTATTATTCTTATGTTTTCACATGTTCTATAGATTCTTTTGGATTTGGATTTTTTTTTTTTTACTGTTTTCTTTTTTTGTTTTTCCTCCATCCCCCTCTGCTGTAGTTCTCGATTTTATTGGCACTATGAAATCTAATTAAGCTTCTGAGCTTTTATTTATTTTTTTTTTTTTGAGATCTCTTGTCTGACCATCTCTGTTGTTTTCTTCTATTTCTAGGCATCGTTCACTTGAAGGCCTTCTTGTCTCTCCTTGCTAATCTTTGGAACCCTGCATTAGGTTGGGTGTACCTTTCCCTTTCTCCTTTGCTCTACACTTCTCTTCTTTCTTTAGCTATTTGTAAAGTCTCCTCACACAACCACCTTATCTTTGTTGGGGGTGTGTAATTTCCTTGGTTCTATCTCGTCACAACAAAAATTTGAAGCTATAGACCAGCATTACAGCTCTCAGATGGATCAGTGTTACAGCTCCATGTTACAGCTCAGTTCTATTTAGAAAATAAAGGAAAATACATCCTCGAGGTGTAAGGGCATGCCAACCCAAAAGACATGAGGAACAGAGAGAGAGACCCCCAGCACTCCGGCTCCTCTTTTTATGTTTATTTCTCCTCCCTCTGGGCCTGCCTTTTGTAAACTAGGCTAGCCAGGAGAAGGCAATGGCTCCCCACTCCAGTACTCCTGCCTGGAGAATCCCATGGACGGAGGAGCCTGGTGGGCTGTAGTTCATGGGGTCTCTGGGAGTCGGACATGACTGAGCAACTTCCCTTTCACTTTTCACTTCCATGCATTGGAGAAGGAAACGGCACCCTACTCCAGTGTTCTTGCCTGGAGAATCCCAGGGACGGGGGAGCCTGGTGGGCTTCTGTCTATGGGGTCACACAGAGTCGGACACCACTGAAGCAATTTATCAGTATCACTATCAGGAGTGCTATTTGTTCTACCTGAGGTCCTCACTCCTTGTCTTCGGACCTTCTTTTGACCTACTTTTGTGGGTTTTTCCTTCCTTATCTTTTAGCCACTGCCATTATGAACTCCTTTTTCCTATTCTAACGACCTAATACCTTCATGTCTAGAATATTTTAATCTTGATTTTGAAATGATTAAAAAAAATAAGTTTTGCTTCAGCTGTTATTTGATCACTCATGTAAAACTTAACTACAATGAGTTAAAACTTAACTAATCAGGGCCTAGCCAATTGTGAACAAGTTTGAAAATCTGTAGGTGATATTTATACGGTAATTTTTTTTTCCATAAGGAAATAGAGAAAGGAAGAGAGATTTAAAAAACAACAACACATATTTTATTTCATAATTTTAAACCTTGATCACCAAAACACAAATTCCTCCACTGTGTTGAGTAATGACATCCTAAGCATCAAAGAGCATGCAACCACTTGTGTGAGTAGCCAGTAAAAAGTCCAGGGTAACTGCATTCTCTTGTTAATTGTTTCTATGCTAATTTGATACTAGATTTTCTGAACTAAAACATTTCCTATGGGACTCCTGAATTTTGTCTCATAAATGAATTAATATTCTGCATTTCAAACACACACACACAGACACACACACATATATATATATTACTTGTTACTGATTCCAAGCTCAGTCTTGCCACTGCAAGATAGGTCAATAAACCCAAGTCAAGATGTTGAGACAAGGAAGGGACATTATTTGGGAGCCAGCAACTGAGTAGATGGCAGGCTAGCACTCAAAATAACCATCTTGTCCTTGGTCTGGTGGCCAGGTTCTTTTATGGATCAGACATGGGGGGAGATGAGGAAACAAACAAACAAAAAAAGATTATTCAGTTCTTGCAAATGTCCCCTAGAATGGCAAACCTCAGGCAGGGTGATATGTTAGTTTTACTTCCTTATAGTCATATCTTACAAGATGTGAAATGGAATATCTCCTGTCATATTAGCAATCAAAGATGACACTCCTATCTGTGATTCTGGCTTCCCTGAATGTACATTTCTAGGCCACACTGGTAAGCAGCCGAAGAGGGGCTCAGAGCCATTTGCCACACAAAGAATTTAAGAATGTCACAGTCCTTCACCAGTGGGCAGAGTCAGGTTATCTCTCTGAAGTAGGCCATTATGTAAGCCTATAATAACAAAACTGGGCAAGATAAGGGTTAAAGTCACACAGATTCAACGTGAATTCAAAATTAAACATTCCTGGTTGCAATCTTAGTTGCCCAACCAGGGATTGAACCCTCTCCCTCAGCAGTGAGAGAGCAGAGTCTTATCCCCTGGACTGCCAGGGAATTCCTGACCCACTATAATTTACATGCTTGATTCAGACAGTAATACTTATATATGTTTTTCTCTAAGAAGTTGAAATAATTATATTAGACATTTGAATTCAAAATTAAACATTCCTGGTTGCAATCTTAGTTGCCCAACCAGGGATTGAACCCTCTCCCTCAGCAGTGAGAGAGCAGAGTCTTATCCCCTGGACTGCCAGGGAATTCCTGACCCACTATAATTTACATGCTTGATTCAGACAGTAATACTTATATATGTTTTTCTCTAAGAAGTTGAAATAATTATATTAGACATAGCTTTTAGACCAAAAAATATTAAGATGAATTATTCAAGATTATATAGACCTTCTTTAATGGATAAAATATTATCTGACTCTATTTCAGGAACAAGTTTTGTGGTTTCTTAGAGAATACTAACATTTTCAGTTGCAATTTTAAAACTATAATAACTATATTATGGAAAAAGGCAGGCACTGTAGTGTTTGATGAATCATAAAGAAGTACTAGGTTTTCCAGTCTCAGTGAATTTCCTTGGGAACTTCGGGGACATCTTGATGTGGTAAAGAATGAGTTCCTTTTCCTTCAGCACTGTAGAGAGTAGAGAAATGGGTAGTCTTCGGAGTTAGATTAATTGACGTTATATTTTATGATATACCAATGAATAACTTGGGTTTATACTGCAGAACAATGTTATCCTTCACATTCCTCACCTAATAAGTGAGTGTATCAGATGAAATAATATTTATAAAGCTCAATCCATTCATGATACCATTAAACAATAAACAAAATTATATTTACTATTATTTAGAGCACCTGGTCTGCTAATCCTCAGTTCAGTTCAGTTGCTCAGTCATGTCTGACTCTTTGCAACCCCATGAACCACAGCATGCCAGGCTTCCCAATCCATCACCAACTCCTGGAGTCCACCCAAACCCAATTCCATTGAGTTGGTGATGCCATCCAACCAGCTTATCCTTTGTTGTCCCCTTCTCCTGCCTTCAGTCTTTCCCAGCATCAGGGTCTTTTCAAATCTGTCAGGTCTTCGCATGAGGTGGGCAAAGTATTGGAGTATTTCAGCTTCAGCATCAGTCCTTCCAATGAACACCCAGGACTGATCTCCTTTAGGATGGACTGGTTGGATCTCCTTGCAGTCCAAGGAGATCTCAAGATCTCAAGTCCAAGGACTCTCAAGAGTCTTCTCCAACACCATAGTTCAAAAAGCATCAATTCTTTGACACTCAGCTTTCTTTAGAGTCCAACTCTCACATCCATACATGACTACTGGAAAAACCATAACCTTGACTAGATGGACCTTTGTTGACAAAGTAATGTTTCTGTTTTTTAATACATTGCTAACTGAACCCTAAACTCCAGGTAAAGTTAACTTGTTTTATTTAAAAGAAAATATCAGAAGCTTTTAATTTTAATTAGATCCCATTTGTTTATATTTGCTTTTATTTCCAGTATTCTGGGAGGCGGATCATAGAGGATCCTGCTGTGATTTATGTCAGAGAGTGTTTTGCCTATGTTCTCCTCTAGGAGTTTTATAGTTTCTGGTCTTACGTTTAGATCTTTAATCCATTTTGAGTTTATTTTTGTGT
>SJYX01001345.1:53863-64206 GCA_006410675.1 Oreotragus oreotragus
TAGTTTCTAATTAACCTTCACTTTTCTCCATGGAAATAACTCCAAGGAAGTTTGAATAGTACTTTCTGACTACTAATGTAGTCCTAGATTTATGAGTTAGTACTTGATAAAGGGGTAATTCAACACCATGTTCTTTGACTTTCTGAAGGCAGGCAAAATGATTTTTCCTTTTCTTTTTTTGGAATTGCATGCATGGGCAATGTTTAGGTTCTCAATATACATTTGAATGATGACCAAATTAATGGAAACCTGTTCAAATAAATAATCTCTAAATTTTGTTTTTACTGTAGCCAGCCAGGCTCCTCTGTTCATGGGATTTCCCAGGCAAGAATATTTGAGTGGGCTGCCATTCCTCTAGGGAATCTTCTCAACCCACGGATGGAATCTGGGTCTTCTGCATTGCAGTCAGATTCTTTACTGTCTGAGACACCAGGGAAGCACATTTTTACTGAAGCTAGACACAAATGAACATTGTATTTTCCAACAGGGGCTCTGGAGTCAGCCAGCCAGAGGTCAAACCCAAGTTCTTCTACTTACTAGTTCTGTAACTGGTTGAGTTACTGACTGCTGTATTCAGCAACTTTTTCTTCTTCAATAAATGACCTCAAAATCTCAATGGCTCAGAAACACAGATCCCGGTTCTACAGCTGGGCTGTGTCTATGGCTCTTCTCAGCTAGGTTCAACTGTGCTTGACGCCAACACTTGCATTGTGTGCAAGTCTGCTTTATACACATTTCTTTCTGGTACTCAGGCTGAGTGCAGGAGTTCAACAGGATCAAGGAAATATAGGTGATGTTGTTGAAAGCCTCTGCTCAGAACTGATACACTACCACTTCTTCCCACATACTGCTGGATAAAAGAATACATAGCCCAGCTCAAAGTCAGTGGGTGTAGAAATACACTCCACCTCTCCACTGGGAGTCATTAAAATGTTCCAAGTCAAAGCCTGAGGGAATATATTCATAATACAAGGGAGAGGAAGAATAATCCAATCTCTAACACTACATTGGTATATTTTTCTCCCTGATTATGTTAATAAAGTCATTCAATTAATAGGATTATTGTGAGAATTAAATAAGATAATATACTTAAAGTACATTATGTTAAAGTCTATTTCTTAGAGCATATTATCTGGAAGTATATTTCTACCAGTCACTGGCAGAAATTAAAGGTAATAATAATTCCTATTAACATTATGCCTTATAGTCCATGGCCCCAGTATACCATATTCTTTTTTATTTTGACAGCTTCTAAGCTTTGGGGTTTGTGGTATACAGTATCTAAGATAACTTCCATGACCACTACCTCTGACAGTCTTGCTCTGTGTATGTGTACATGTTAAGAAGAATATGATCTAGACTGTATTGGTAACTTTTCACCTACCTGATTAAAGGAAGTGAGATGGAATTTGCTATTAATATAACAAAATAAAATATACATTCACTTAATCTTTACCAACTCCATTTATCACTTTTCTTTTTACATAGACTCTTTCAGGAAGAAATATTATTTAATGTAACATATCTCACAGGCACAACATATCTCACAGGCACATGTTATATTCAATAGTATTTAATATATGATATTCCATAGCCACATTTATTTTGCAAACTTAGAAATGCTAAAATTCTAAACCCCAAAAGCTTTTAGTAAGAAGAAAGACCATTGGGCTGATAATAAAATGTTTACATAAGGAAGTAGCTCTTTCCTTCCACACTGAGCAAGTTGCCCTCCACTTCACAATTATATTTTTGGAGCATTATCTATGATTAATAGATTTTCAATGTTTAACTGAAAATCCAACTTCGCAGACAGATGATGATCTAACTACTACTTGAATATTGAAATATCCAGAGTTGAGGACATTATCAGGAATGACTCTTTCCTATACAGTGGCTCTATTTAAGATTTCTCCAAGCTAAAGCTAAAAGTTCATTTAAAAATTAAAGTCTTCTTCATAATCTTGTACTCCATTGTTGAACTTTTCTGTTTTTCCTTCTCCTGGAATGAATTCTCTCCTACAATAGCATATAATGATCTTGCTGTGCTCTGATGAGTCAAGTTTCTTTTGAATTCTCAGTTTGGGTTTTTGAGGACATTTTGTTTTCACATTTTTCACCAAAGTTTTGAGAGAGCAAAAATCGCATCTCTTGTAGATTCACTTTCCCTAGACAGCTACTTTCTTAATATATTTTTTTGTTTGTTTGTTTCGGTGTACCCTAATGGCTACATTTGTTCCCATTAATGGTGCAATAACAATTCTTTGTGAATGCCCTTCTAAACAGAAGAAAGAAGTGAGACTTCTCTCAATTTCCATAACCTACCCTCTACAGTCTGCATGCATTTCAGCCTTGCTGCACCTGTAAATAAATTACCTCTGAGAGGTAGAATGAAGAATATCCTTTATCCAGGTTACCCAGCTTCAGACTAATGGTGGTGCATGCTTGCCCAGTTGAGTCCCACTCTTTGCAGCTCCATAGAATATCTATAGCCTGTCAGGCTCTTCTGTCCATAGAACTTTCCAGGCAAGAATACTGGAATAGGTTGCCATTTCCTACTTCAGGGGATCTTCCTAACCCAGGAATTGAATGTGTTTCTTTCATCTGCATTGGCAGGCAGATTCTTTACCACTGTGCCATCTGGGTCATCCAAAACAGGTGGGGAGGAAGCTATATTCATGAAGTTTCAAATATTAAGCCACAAGGTAAAGAATGCACAAAAAGGCTTTTTTTTTTTTTTCTGTGTTAACCCAGTTTGACATCTGAATTACCACTCTGTGCAACTGATGAAATGCAAAATATTGGCTTCTTTTTTTTCCAACTTCACACTCCAGTGATGTATCATGCTCCAAGAAAAATATTTCTTGTCGAATGTGGGGAAACACATGCAGAGCTGTTCATACATGCTGCTGAGGTTTTATTTGTTGCTTTCCACATGGTGCTTCTTCCATTGTGCTAGAGCCACAGAGAACTTCTGTGTGCTTGCTTCTGTTCTGACACTTCTTGACTTATCACCTTGCATCTTTCTCCTTAAGTAGTTCTGTTTCCCTTCTGGAGCCACACATTTTACTCTCTTCCACCAAGCCTGAGGGAATCTCCTTTCATAAACGAAGAAAGCCTTGCACTTAGTCCTTCAAGAATTTAACCTTGTTCTTTCTCCTTCTTACCTACCCAACAAAAAATTATATCTTAACTCTTCAACTTTTGGTAGTGAAAGCCAGGAAACCTTAAAGACTACTTTTAATTTCCAATCTGACACCTGTCACCTAGTCAGCTGGATGTCAAAAGACGTCTTAAATTACGGTACTGCAGGGTAGCAGGTTAGGAGAAATGGAAAGTTCGTTACAAAAACTGACTTAAAAACCTATACTTCAAAGCAATATCCAGTATACTTGCTTTGAGAAGAATCTAACATTCCCTTTCTTTTCAGTTCCTTATTGAATTTTATTTCTGAAGATCTTGATCTCTGATGTACAAATCCTATTTTCCCATCTCAGTGACCTTGAATATTCTTGCCTCAAATATTCACCTCATGAAGACATTTCATTCATTGTAATTATTTTTGCTTAATTTATAACTCGATTGATTATTATAATTATGCATTTGAAAACATTATCAACATCTTTGTCTAGACTTTCAATGGATTCAACTTTTAATTACAGTATTTTTTAAAAAATGTATTGAAGTATAGCTGCTTCACAACATTGTATTAGTTTCTATCATACAGCAAAATGAATACACCACGCATATACATGTGTCTCCTCTGTTTTGGAATTCCTTACCATTCAGGTTACCACAGTGCATTAAGTAGAGCCCCGTGTGCTATACAGTATATTCTCATTACTCATCTACTTTATACAAAACAGCAACTACAGTAAAAAATGTATACGTGTCAACCACAGTCTCCCAATATCTATTGAATTTAACTCTCCTTTGGCAGCTCCATAAACTCTCTTTTTGATTACAGTCCTCAGATGATTATATTGCATCATCTTTTCACCATGAAATCATAAATCTTTATAATTTCATTCATTTATTCCAGTTCTAACTAACTTTTAGATTTATTGATTAGTTTTGAAACAGTGTTCTTCCTCTTGACTTCTAATACCCAATTCAGTTTCCTAACTCACAGACTAATTTTCAAGTGTCCTTTGCTAAGTTCTTACCCTTCTATTCTATTTCAAGGTTTAAGGCTATACTTCAGTTCAGTTCAGTTCAGTCACTCAGTCGTGTCCGACTCTTTGCGACCCCATGAATCGCAGCACTCCAGGCCTCCCTGTCCATCACCAAAGCCCAGAGTTCACTTAAACTCATGTCTATTGAGTTGGTGATGCCATCCAACCATCTCATCCTCTGTCATCCCCTTCTCCTTCTGCCCACAATCCCTCCCAGCATCAGTGTCTTTTCCAACGAGTCAACTCTTCTCATGAGGTGGCCAAAGTACTGGAGTTTCAGCTTTAGCATCAGTCCTTCCAATGAACACCCAGGACTGATCTCCTTTAGGATGAACTAATTGAATCTCCTTGCGGTCCAAGGGACTCTCAAGAATCCAACTCATCACTTCTTCAGTTCTCAGCTTTCTTCACAGTCCAACTCTCACATCCATACATGACTACTGGAAAAACCATAGCCTTGACTAGATGGACCTTTGTTGGCAAAGTAATGCTCTGTTTTTTAATAAGCTACGTAGGTTGGTCATAACTTTCCTTCCAGGGAGTAAGTGTATTTTAATTTCATGGCTGCAACCACCATCTGCAGTGATTTTGGAGCCCCCCAAAAATAAAGTCTGACACTGTTTCCCCATCTATTTCCTATGACATGATGGGACCAGATGGCTTGATCTTCATTTTCTGAATGTTGAGCTTTAAGCCAACTTTTTCACTCTCCAGTTTCACTTTCGTCAAGAGGCTTTTTAGTTTCTCTTCAATTTCTGCCATAAGGGTGGTCTCATCTGCGTATTTGAGGTAATTGATATTTCTCCCAGCAATCTTGATTCCAGTTTGTGCTCCTAATAGCCCAGTGTTTCACATGCATATAAGTTAAATAAGCAGGGTGACAATATGCAGCCTTGACATACTCCTTTTCCTCGTTGGAACCAGTCTGTTGTTCCATGTCCAGTTGTAACTGTTGCTTCCTGCCATGCAGATAAGTTTCTCAAGAGGCAGGTCAGGTGTTCTGGTGTTCCCATCTCTTTCAGAATTTTCCACAGTTTATTGTGATCCACACAGTCAAAGGCTATAATATGAATACAATTTCTTTCTATATATTTATCCCTTAGTAACACTATTTATATCTATATTTATAAAAGTTGACTAATGCTGATAATTTAAGTCAATATATCCATTCCAGGCCTTTTCTAAATTTTTGAAATGCATGTATCCATCTGCCTATTAATGCTACTTGGATGCTTTCTAGGAACCTCAAATTAGCATAACCATGTTAAAAACTTTGATTTCCTTCTTTTAATCTATTCTTCATCTAGCATTTCTCGTCAATGTAGATGATATCACCATCCACCTACTGGCAAAAGCCAGAACTCTTATTGGAGTCCTCTGCAATTACTTATATATGTTTTGATTTACCTGATCCATTATCAGAGACACATGGTGTGATATATGATTATAAGTCTAAATGTTAAGCTATTTCTTCTACACAAAAGTATTTCAAATGTGTTCACATCTCTCCATCTTTTCTGTCATTTTGATAAGCTAAATTATACCACTTTTAATCTTGAACTACTCTATCACTGTTCCTTTTTTTCTATTCTTTCTTGACTCAGAAGCTAAACAGTATTTTAAAACATAAATACGGAGATCAGTCATGTGATCTCCACAATTAAATAACTTTTCACTGAACTTGAAAAAATATAAAAATTCTTTATGAAAATATGTAAGATATTCCTTGATCTGGTCCGTGCACTCTTACTCAAATTCATTATGTTCTTCCTTTACTGTGAGTGATTCAGGTCCACTGTTCTCTCAACAGTTCCTAGAAGAGAGAAAATTTGGGGGGCTGAACAGTTTCAGAGAACTTGAACATGTTTTTCCATATGTCTGTAACTTTCTTTCCTCTACTCTCTATGAAGCTGACTCTTCATTCCAGAAATCCCAGAGTAAATATATCCTTGCTGAGAATCTTCCTTTGACAAACCTATTACACAATAGGCTGCCCAAAGTCCATAGCAATAGCATTTTTACTTCCTAGCACATCAAAAACTAAATTTGCACTTGATTTGCTTCACTACCTGCAGTTGAATATGATGCCAGCTCCATTTTGGCTTGACCATGCCTTTCCCATGCACAGTGGAATCTCTGGCACCTAAACTTATACTGAGCATAAAAGAGGGATCACTAACTAGTTGTTAAGTGCAATAATAAATATGTTTCTTATAATAATGCCTTTTAATAATAGACTTAACAATAATAATTATTTAGAAAAATTATTTAATAACCTGTGCCCCTGTAATTTATATATATGAAATATTTAATAACCCTACAGAGTGCCGAAGAATTGATACTTTTGAACTGTGGTGTTGGAGAAGACTCTTGAGAGTCCCTTGGACTGCAAGGAGGTCCAACCAGTCCATTCTGAAGGAGATCAGTCCTGGGATTTCTTTGGAAGGAATGATGCTAAAGCTGAAACTCCAGTATTTTGGCCACCTCATGAGAAGAGTTGACTCACTGGAAAAGACTCTGATGCTGGGAGAGATTGGGGGCAAGAGGAGAAGGGGATGACAGAGAATGAGGTGGCTGGATAACATCACTGACTCGATAGACGTGAGTCTGAGTGAACTCTAGGAGATGGTAATGGACAGGGAGGCCTGGTGTGCTGCGATTCATGGGGTCACAAAGAGTCAGACATAACTGAGTGACTGAACTGAACTGAGTATACCTGTTTAGCCATGTTTTGTGTAATAGAATAAGTCTCAGTTAGATTTGCCACACTACATGCATTCAAGAAGAAAAGTTTCAGGCATGGTAAGCCATTCAAAGACTTATGGTGTAGTGTCTGATTGCAAGCTTAAATTTCAAACCTTCACCTCCTCAGCAGTTAAAAATATTGAAATAAATTTTGCCCTTTATTCCACTTCATGTCTTTATTCTTTCTTTTTCGTATTCACACTAAAGCAAGTACTTTTATACTTTGATATTTCTTGATATGTGGAGTTGTTATAAATATTTAAAAGTGCTAAGTCAGGACTTTGGTAAATATTTCATGGCAAAGCCTTACATACTGCTTTTATCAAAGTCCTGCTATAACTTAATTATCCAGCATGTTGGATGAAACTGAAATGATACTTAATTGAATGTTCTGGTTAAATTAAAGTCTATTCATGTTGCTATCAGTTCAGTCACTCAGTTGAGTATGACTTTTTGTGACCCCATGGACTGCAGCACGCCAGGCCTCCCTGTTCATCAGCAAGTCCCGGACTTTACTCAACTCATGTCTATTGAGTCAGTGATGCCATCCAACCATCTCATCCTCTGTCATCCTCTTCTCCTCCTGCCTTCAATCTCTGCCAGCATCAGGGTCAGATGAGTCAGTTCTTCACATCAGATGGCCAAATATTGGAGTTTCAGCTTCAGCATCAGTCCTTCCAATGAATATTCAGGACTGATTTCCTTTAGGATAGACTGGCTAGATCTCCATGGTGCTATAAATGGTTCTTTTTCTCATTTTTCTAAAGCCTTTAATATAAAGAAGCTATTCGAGTAGATTCAAATCAATTTTTGTGCATTCCTAAGATGTTTGCAAGATAAATTTCTCCTACATCTCAACATATACATGTCATACATGTCAAAATGTCATTACAGTGTAGATATCCTATATCTCTCTATAAAAATAATTTGTTTTCTATTCTCTGATAATTTTCTCATTCAGTGCCAGATGTTACAGTGAAGATATGTGTTGTGGGATAGTATGGAATGATTTCTATAGAACTGGAGATATCATGAGATGAAAGGATCTTAGGATATTTGTTTCGTATCTACATGCAGTGAAGGATCGATCTCTGAAATGAACCTTGCAAGTAAGTATTCAATTTCTCCTTAAAATCTGTAGATATATTTTATAACTGAAAGACTATAACAGTAGTTTTAAGTTGTTTAAACTTGCATTTTGCTAGAGAGCATACCAAGTAAGTTATCATATGTGTGTGTGTGTGTGTGTGTGTGTATGTGTGCTCAGTCATGTCCAACTCTTTTCAACACCATGTGCTGTAGCCCACCAGGCTTTTCTGGTCAAGGGATTTTCCAGGCAAGAATACTGGAGTGGATTGCCATTTCCTCCTTCAGAGGATCTTCCTGATCCAGGGGTCAAAACTGTGTCTCCTGTGTCTCCTGCATTATAGGCAGATTCTTTACCATTGAGCCATCAAGTTACCATATACATTGCATTAGTTAATGGCAGCCCACTCCAGTATTCTTGCCTGGAGAATCCTGTGGACAGAGGTGCCTGGGGGCTGCTGTCCATAGGCTCACACAGAATCGGACATGACTGAACCAACTTAGCATGCATGCATTACATTTCAAGAAGATAAATGTGAATGCCTTAATAGCTTGCACATTAAGAAATAGATTCCTAATATTTTCTCTTATATTCTAGATTGGAACTTAGAATTCATGCATTGTGTACAGTTTCTCAAGATACAGCAATCCCCATGAACAGAGGAGCCTGGTGGGCTACAGTCCATGGGGTTGCAAAAAGTTGGACATGACTGAATGTCTGAGCACACACAAACAAATCAAAATATTCTAGTAAATTTCATGTGATAAAGATTTCTTAGATATAAAATAATGATCAATTCTGTTTTTGGAGAATGTAGATTACTTGCTGATATTTTTGATGTTGAACCTAGAGAAAAACTTAGAAAATATTGAGGTTGTCTGCTATAAGATTGAAGGACTAAAAGTTTCTGTTTTTTTCTCCTGCTCTTTACCATCCATAAGTAAGTGAATACAAGAACAGAAGGAATTGTGAGATAGTGGTATTAACAGATAACAGATTTCAACAACTGTTGATGGTTAGTAACTAATAAACAGGAAAAGAAAGATGCAGCTTAAACTATAGATCAGAGGGACTGAAGCAGAAATAGAAATACATTATCTATTTAGAATACCATATCAACCCAATATTAGAAGACTTATGTATATAGAAGCAGATGTGTGAAATGGGGGAAAATAAAAGAAGATTCACTGACAACTACCCCCCAACATACACATGCATATTTATATATTTACTAGGTTTACTTCAATAACTTATCATCTCCAAAGCATGGGTTGATGAGAGTGGTAAATCTTGGAAAAAAAAATAAATAAAAATAAACTATAAAAATAAGAATTGGCTAGAAAAACATGAGCACTTAGTGAAACAGGAAGGAAAGGGGCAGGCTGCAACTTTTACAAGAATGGCATAGCCTAAGAACAAGACATAAACTGGTTAAAATCATCCAGGTCAAAGATGGTGAATGAGACTTTACTAGACCTGGAGCCTCAGTATATGCTCATTATAACATAACCAGCACACTAAATGACATGAGCAAGGGTGACATGACAGTTAAAACAGGACAGTGGCTCTGAGAAACTCCACCCCTTCCCAAAATAGGTGGAATACTCCCCCTCAGTCATTAGCCTATGAAATTAGCTACCTTGCAAAAACTGACAATCCTATACCCTGAGATGACTCCCATCTTCTGATGTGGCCCACACTCTCTCTGTGGAATGTGTATCTCTCTAATAAATCCATTTCTTACCTATCACTATGTTGCTCAGAGAATTCTCTGTGATGAGACATCAAGAACCTAAGCTTCATGAGACCAGGAGTGTGATCTCAGTTAAAATTCAATGGATTCAATTTCCATTCTGTTTTTCTTTTTTTTTCCAGGCTTGAGTTTCAGACTTTAGGTTTAAATCCCAGTCTGAGGAACATGGTTTCACTAGTGTTCTAGAAAAATGTTCTTCTCTTTGGGCATTTAGGCATTCCACTGTTGAACTGCTGATTCTCTGCTTTTTCACATTAAACTGCAAAGGAAGCCTCCCAGTTGAAAACCCCAATCCCATAATTTAGGCTCTTAATCATCTTTCAATGATTGTTTTCCTAAATGTAAATAAACAGACTGTGCTCTTTAAATATGTAAATAAACATAGCTATAAGAAGAGCGGACTTATGGACTCTGAGGGAGAAGGAGAGGGAGAGGGTGGGATGATTTGGGAGAATAGCATTGAAATTTGTATACTATCATGTAAGAAATGAATTGCCACTCTATGTTCAATGCAGGATGCAGGACGCTTGGGGCTGGTGTATGGGGATGATCTGGAGGGATGATGTGGGGTGGGAGGTGGGAG